>JANSTS010006130.1:59652-84043 GCA_026546915.1 Sylvicola fuscatus | reverse complement strand
CGCCGGCTCTCCCTGCCGCGTGGTGTTGTGTATTGTCTATGGTAATTTACAATTTTTAATTAAACTCAAATAACAGTTACATATTACCATTAATTTCCCAAAATGCAGTTTCCATTTTTACAAAAATCTTAGATACATTTGTTAATAGCTGATGAAATTATCTGATAAGCGACTGCTATAATCTCTTGTTTTATAAGAATGAGGAAACGAATTGCGTATTACCTTACATCTTATTTTCGCTACTCTACTATATTGATTGTTTGAGTCTTTATTAGAATCTATACGAAAAAGTGTTATAGTAAAAAAGGCACAAAGAATGTTGACTGTAAAAAAAGGAAACGGGAAAATTTTATCATCGTTGCGCTTAACATTTTCACTCGTCTAAGTATTCCCAGAATCGCTTCTTTCCTTTAACGTTTATGTCAACGAATTTTTTTTATTTTTTAACTTTGTTTTTTTTTCTCTTTTTTGCCTAGAAGAAAATTAATTTGCGAAAAAGTTTCACATTTCCGCTTTGCGTCTCGCACATATTCATGGCATCGCACGAAGCTACGAGCATTTACGAAAATATCATCAATTACAGAAAATTAGGCTCAACATAATTGCACTAAGAGGATTGTCTTGTTGAGCGAGAAATAATGGAAATCTTCCTCAATTTGGATAATATTGGTTGGCTTTTTCGGTTACCAGCTAGCCATTATTTTTTGAACACATTGAAAAAAGAAATGCGATCCCATTTTACTACATACGAACATCACCTTATTAGTAAGCGTCTTTAAAATTATAATTGCATAAATGTGAATGTGTGTTAATGTGAACTTAAAAATGAATAACTGTATCAATGAGAAAAGTTAATTTTTTTTTTTGAAATAATGATAAAACATGTAACTTAAAGCTACCACAACGAACTCGTGTAATAGTAAAAATTTCTATATCCTTGTATGACAGCGATATGATTGCATAAAAGCTCCTGCATTTCTGAGAATTCATTCTATTTAAAATCTTGCCTCCCGTTTTGTCTGTTATAATGCTAATGAACCAGAAATTGACTTGTCTTTGCAGCCGTTTCTGTGGAAGAAAGCTGGCAAAATCTGATAATCCTGTTCCTAGCTCCGTGCAATCGAGATAAGTAGGTGTATGAGTACTAAATGATATAACTTGGCTAATATCTTACTTATATAAGTACTTGAGAGTTGAGTTTTAACTTAAGCAAATAAAAAGTAGAAAAATGTTGTTTCTGCTTAACATTCTACATATTCCATATGTTAATAACAAATAAAAAATGTGTTATAGTTAAAATATGTTTGGAAGATTACCTAAAAAACATTATTCTTTGCTGCAAATTATGCCAGTCTATAATAATATTTTCGTTTTATAGCTGGTGTTCTGTCCGAACTAAAACTAGTTTTAGTTTTATCGTCACATTTCCCAAGTTATAAAAGTCCCATTATAATGCAATTGACAATCTCTGTCAATTGTTTTATAGATGTTTTTGCAAATAGCCCTTCCGGCTCTTATTATCGCTCTCAATATTGCGAACAGCCAAAGCGGTAAAACGTCTTTTAAATTGTGAGTGAATCGTGTTTAAATATCAAAAAGTGATCTGTGTAACGTATCGTCCATTACGTTTTATTTGTTCATCGTGCAACAGCTGGGATAAAATTTATTCAAATAAAATAGAAAACAGTAAGAATTAGTAGCTGCTTAAGCATAATCCATATTTAAATGATTGCATGAAAATGTCTTGAATTGTCCAGCTTTTACACACAGTTCATCATAATATTTAATTGAATAACACAAGAAAAATGTTGAAATACCTTATATTATGTTGACTTCGATTACAGTTATACGCTTTTTGAACGCTCATAACTTGCCAAAAAAAAAAAAAAATTAAATAAACCAAATAACACTTAAGAATATACATTTGCAAATGTGAAAAATGTCGATACTTAAGTTTGCAGAATTTATGTGCTTCGTGCACATGCTACACAAATATATTGCTCACCGTAATCCACTCTGCCATTTGGGGCAAACGACGATCAATGCAATAAATTAAGCTAATCAATACAATAAACAATGTCCCCGAAATTCACTAACAAAAAGAATAATGCAATTTCAATTTAAGCCAACCCGCGCAAATTTGGTCCATTTACATCAAATAAAATTGAAGGTTGATTCGCCGTAGATTTTTTGTTTTTAAATCGCCGCAGTTTTATGAGGATATTGTGTCAATGAAAATCATGACACCGTTTTGTAGTGTCCTTAGGCACCGTCGACATTGATTTTGGTGTCATCCTCTTCCACATCACGGTGCATCTGATGGAGTATTACTTGCTGACTTACAATATGTAACCGTAGGCTGATCAGAAAACTGCACTTGGCGCAAGTGAAGCTTGACACTTTATTTCTGTCAAGCTGCATTGCGACAAAAATTGCACGTAATCGAACATGGAGGAATCATTAAAGGTACATTGTTGATTTAAGCAAAACATCTTTAAGAGCATTGCAATTTCGATGTAAATTGTTCTAAGAAATACGAGCTGGAAAATGGGATTCCTTTTAATTCGTACTAACCACCCTATTATTGCCGTTAAGTAAGAACTTTTAAAACTTTTTGTAATGGTCACGATTGCAACTTTTCCTGGAAAACTTGTTTTTCTTTTATCAAGAAACTTTAATCCGTCGTTTTACTATAGTTATTCAATAATGTCGTAACTTGAGAGAAATCTGACAATTAAGTTTTAACATGTTTCGACAATTATCGATAAATAACAGAAGGTAACAATAACATAAAAATGGTTTAAAGTTTTATGTGATTTGTGGAAATAAAGTTAAAGATTACCTTTCATATAGAATATTTCAAAGCACAAACCACATATGTTAGCTAGACTATTGTCGGCAAACCTTTTGCTAGTACATGTATGAATTATTGAATTCACGTACAAATCCCCGATTGCTTTTTTTGCACGGCCCCAACCCTTAAGTCAGTACTTATTGCCGGCTGTAATATCAAACCAAATCCACTATTGCCACTAAATAGAGGCGGCCGGCAGTTGTATTGCACCACAGGACCAATATGTTCACAAATAAATAAACATACGGCTAAAGGCAGCAATGAAAGCATAAGAGAAAATAAGACTAAAGACATTTTTGGTTAGTAATACTTCAAAGGCGAGCCCTTATCGTCGCCAGCGGTGGCGGCATTCGACTACCACGACGACGACGACAACGACGATATCGCCTGGAAACGCACGAGAAACCACATGGGTGTCATATGGCCGGGATTATGTGGCAAACAAACTAATAAAGTACACACATCTCTATTCCCACTCACATTGTACGAGCACATACCTTTGTTCGTAAAGGGCTCTTTGCATCGATAAAAAGAGAAGCTTTTTGCAATATTGCATACAACAACATACAGCTAGCATAGGGCAAAGCGTGCCCCAAATATTGTGCGACATCATTCGGTTTGGGGGCCAATTATGTGTCTGCCATTATATTTCATTCCTTTACACCTCTTACGACCCTTCTGGATTATTGTACCGGCAGTTTTCGTACACGCGCGCCTCCATATGCGTTCTCCTTAATAGGTAATGACTCCAATTCATGGGCATTTGTTGCCCATATATATAAGTTGGAGACGTCTCGCTGAGCTGTAAGCAAAATCCGAGTTTCAGCGAATGAGAATGATCTTTACAAAAGAAGTGATGTAGGCAAAGCAGCACAGAAACAACAAACACACCGAGCACACAAATTAATGGCCATCCATATAGTTACTTCACTCTCGTCCTGGAATTATTATCCCAGCCACGTGCACCAACGATTAATCTTATTTTTTAATTAACTCAATTTCAGCCCTATACCTGGGCGACGCGACGCGTACAGTGAAAATTAATTTCGCGAGCTTTAAGGTGATTCGCTTTCCGATTTTAAGCACCCGCTTTCATGTTACTTGTGTCGCCAGCGTGTATTTTATGTGTAATCTTGCTATAGCTACAGCTAGAGATGGCTGCCCGCACCGTTTCGCGCCAATTTTCGCGTCGTGGCGGGGATGTAATATTTTTTCACGCACTTTCTAAAGATTCAGCGATTTTAAGGCTATAAACATTTATTTTTGTTTGCCTTATCTATATGTTTCACTCTCGACGAGAATTTTGCTCACGATGTGTTTGCGTTTGTCGTACGGCACAAGGCTAGCGACATTAGATGCAGAGATGAAGCGGCGTATAGACAGTATATAAGGAGACAATGCCGCCTGGGTATCATCTTGTCATGATTGCATGTTAGGGGCGGCTTTCACGAGCTTTCATCCACATAAATTCGCACGCAATAAAGGTAAACGTTGTCTAAAAATATGGTCATAACTTGTGACTTGAAATTGCGGTCACAGCCTCACCGAATGTGCATGAATGCCATGCACAAAAAAAGTGAAGAAAATGAGGGAAACAGGCTATTCACCCAATCTTAGTCATAATATTAGATTCTTTTCTATACATTGGACAAGATGAATCCTTTCTTTTTATTCTTAAGAGCGCAGACTAACCAATTGCATTTAAATGCAATTGTCTTCGGGATAGACAAAATTCAATCTAACATTTGATTTCGTTTTGCTTCAACGATCATATATATTAATGATGAACATATATGTACGTTATGTAGCCGTTGGTCACTTGGTACATGCCCAAGCTTTTCTATTATTAATCATCTTGCTGTTTTCCTAGGTCGGCAGAGCTGAATTCAATTTCAGTTCTCATTGACCACGAAAATTACGTTCTCTGTTCTTTTGCCAAAAATCAAAAGCTAAAATAATAAGGAATGAACATGAGTTGGACAGAATAGGAGAAAATGAAAAATATAACATATTTTGTGTTCACAAAAGAATTGAAAAGGAAATCAATGGAAATGATGAAAGGAGCACGGGCATGTGTAGAAAATAAAGCTACGACAATACCACAGTTGGCGCAAAAATAAAAAATTGTTGAAGAAAATAGCAAAAATGAAATCAATTGCACCTCATCCACAGTTTCAGTGGAATTTCATAGTTTAAAATCGCATCATAAAACTGTTGAATTGAAAAATTCGAGTGAGCTTTCAACTTATATTGCAATTACGGAAATCAATAAAAAAATGACATCCCAAAAGTTTTTGGTCTTTTTCAAAAGATCTAGGAGTGCCTTCAATAGTCAGCAAAGCGATTGCGCTTTAATCAGCTTAATTTCAGACATCTGGATGACACAAATATAATAAACTTATTGGACAAAACCTTAAATTTTATAACATCAAATAAACAATAAAAGGAGCAGCAAAAAGCACTTCCATTCCACCATTCTGCAAAAAAAAAAACCATTTTCACCAACTAGTTGTTGTACTGACCCACATCCACAGACATCAATAAATTCAAATCAAATTCGCATAACTATTTCACTAACTCCGCCGAATGAGATGCTTAAACTTTACTGGGAACGCTCGCTGGTGCCCGCTTTACAATAAAATATAATCAAAAATTACACCAATAAAATGTTTATCTTGCCGGCAGCAATTGCAATCTTCATGTGAAATTTCCTCCAGGTTTTATTAACACATCCAGGGGGAGGTGAGGGCAGACAGCAGGAAGAATGTTGTTTCGCTTCATGTTGATGCTGCGGCCATGGTTTACGGCTGGGAATGCAGTGCAGTTTGGCGCAGTGATTAAATTTGGGCAACCAGTGCATTTGGAACGTGCATTTTTGATATTACTTTAAATTACACTTTGGCCATCTTTATCACATAACCTTTAAAAGATTAAATTTATGTTACTATTGACTGTTTGCAATAATTCGGTGAAAATTTGGCATTTTATTTTTTAGTTTGATTTTGAGCTAAATTTTTAGAAAGCAAAGGTGCACAAATCATAAACTAAGCGTCGCGTCGCATGAATGCAACAAAGTACAAACATATTAATCCATTGCACCCTGTTGATTCACAGCTCATTTGATGCAGTAATTTGCACTAGAAAATTAGTTTGAATGCTATATTATTCACCGAAACGCACGAATGCACCTAAGTACACATTTTCAATGCATTATACTTACGGTGTGCAGCCCTTTTTCCAGTTCCGCCCAATTTAATAGCGCTCACCAAATGTGTTTGTAAATAAAATTTCCGCTTTATCACCTCGGTGCCCAATAAATATACAATAATCCGCCAATTGGCAACAACTGGTCAGTTTGTTAATTGCATTAAATCCATAGACAAATTACAGCGAATTTCTGGATGGCGGTTGTGTATAGTTATGGCGGGTGTGGCTAACATCATAATTCATCGTCATGGAACCTAACATTTGTATGCTGCTGGCTGCAGCATCTGAATTGAGATAAATTTTAATTTAAAACTTAAAACTAAAACGATAAAGTTTTCAACTCGCGTAGATGAAAACGCTGACTTATCTGTAACGTGGATACAATGAAAGAATATTTTCTTCGTCTCTCTAGTTTTTTTGCTTGTGTACTCGTAAAATGAGGAAATATTGCAAGACAGTGTTGAATCTATGTATAATTATTGTTATAAATAAAAACTTTCACTTTAAAAGTTCTTTTATTTAAATGAATTTGCACTTTTTGCTGGAAACTTTCCAAATTATATTCCGTAATTTCTTTTGCACCCAGCTCCCAGTTGAATAAACAATTCAATTCGGTGGAGGAAAGTTTCTCATCCAATTGCAGGTAAAGGGAGGCGAATCGCTGAACATTGCCACAGCCATGTGAAATGTGTTTCATGCTGACCTTTTTCCAATTATTGCCAGACCGTGGGCAATATTCGTATGTTTGTATGCAAAACAAAACGATCATAATGCTCGCCCGCATTGAGTTCGATGGCAAATGCTGCACTAATTCAATTATATCGATAAACATCCGAAGACGTGGTCTTCGGCGAGTGTAAGACATTTATGTTCATGTGATGGGCTTTTCCTTTTTATCGCCTCATTCGTTATTGAATTTAGCGAAAAATATCGTGTATCGGTTGGCATTCGATTTCCCCTTACGAATAAAGAAAATTATGCAAATTATGTATGCGATTGCTAATATTCTTATGCATCATTAAACATTAGAAAGCGTTCACTTTCACAGCGATTTACTGTGTGACTCGACAATATTTCAATGCATTTAAAACATTGAATTATGAACGTTTTCGGCAAATAAACCTGGCTTTTTGAATATTTTTTTAAATACAAAAAAGGCACGTCAAAATTAAGGACCTTAAGTATCTGCCAAAATGTCTTGATAATCAATACATTTCTCAACATCGTTGATAGTAATACATTTGCAATCATTTTACTTTACCGATAATACATCTCTTAATTGTCAGATCTTTTCTATTTCACTTTCATTGATAGTCAGTAATCTCCCATCCGAGTAAAATTAGTGTCAAAATAATTTCCAATGCCATAAAAAGCAAACAAGGGGATTAAGGTTCTCCAGCAATCAATTCATAGAAGCTTTTCGATTAATTGGAAGACTAATTCGAGTATCGACGCAATCGTAATCTAATCCTTGCATTTGCTAGATACTTGGTCCATTTTCTTGAAATTCTGGTATCCGAAGAAAAAAATGCTCAAAGTAATACGTTTTTCCCAGATTTATGTATGTCGAATCACCATGTCGTGTTTCGTTATCGAACAAGTAACGTCGAAATAATTGATTGACACTAGTCGGGATTAATTGATTGTTAAATTGTGGGAAATTTTTGCTTCTTAAATGTACTTTATATAAAACTTATCCAGCGCCTTCAATCTGACGAAAATAAAATTACAAATGAAAATGCACTACTAACGCGAGCTAAAAGCAAAATATGGAAACTCTAACAAACGAATTCACCTTAATTATGCGGAATTGTTTTGCGTGCTGCTATTTCTCAAGAAATAATTTGTGATAAGTTTATAGTGTGCACGCGTTTCATAATTCTACTCCGACGCCGTAAAGAAGAAAAACCTTAATGAGCTTTCCTCTTGCGCCTGTTGAACCAGTAATCGTTAAAGTTGCTGTTAAATAAGGAGATGGGTAGAGAGACTGTACAATGAATAGGTAAGGTGTGACAATTGACAACACACTTTTCTTTGGCAGTTTTGTGTAATATACATTTTTATGTGGTCGTTATGTTTGCGATTCTTTACTATGTAGCCGATATTCTTGATGCTCCACCTTACGCACAAGTCGTTCTGTCAAACGTGTAGATGATCTGTGCTGTAATTATTGTTGGTTATTGTATTTCCGCATTCAAATTTGTTATAAGTATGCATATCACATAGGGAGGAAAGCGGATAGGGATCAAAATCACAAACGATTTTCCTTTTCTCAAAGCAATCACAAGCATGAAAAAAATGTGAATGCAAAGGGGTTCAAGACAGGAGTGTATTCATAAAATTGAAGGTATTGAAGAGATCAGCATGTGGTAGGAGCCAAGAGGCTCCTTGTAAAGACGAATGTAGCCTAATTGGGATATGTGTACATTTTTGTATACAATCGGGATCATCACATTGATTCTCCAGTTTGCATCTCCTGTACATTTAAGTATTTATTTGGGATGCAATATTTAATTGGCTCTTGAGATAACAATCAGTAGTTTTCAGCACCATTTGAATGAATTCATTAATGTTGAATTTAAAATTTAAGGAAATTTAAGGTTTTTCGCAAAAAATGCATTTATGTATGTCCTTAATTGTTTGATAAGGAATGTTAAATTTTAATAACAAAATTATCTCTTGGGGAAACTATGACTTAGAGTTAGAACTCACAACCCCGATTTCACAGATAGAGCAACACAGTTTTATATTATTATTTATTATACATACTTACCTATATGCCAAATGTATATTGCACAAGAAACAGCAAATTTAACTTCAAAAGCAATTGTAAAAGCGCACCGACAACTCATTAGGGAAAACTTATACTGGCTGCGAGTATGTAAAGTTATTGTATTGCCACATCTCTTGTGGTCCACAGCTTACAATATTCATCTAAAGTCATACATCCAGCCACATGAAGTCGAACACAGAACTCTTCCTTTACGTTGGTGGAATTTACAATAATACATCCTTCCGCTGCTATTTCACTGTCAAATGTGTTCTAAAATGAACCCACAAATGTGCTCACCACCCCGCACTAACTTTGTTGACTGTCTGTGGATCGTCCTCAAAGCGCAGTCCCTGATGTCTGTCGAATTACCAACGATAAGCCAACTTAATTATTTTCGTTAGAAAGGGAAAATACAAACAAACACACAAAACACTAAACAAAAACAACAGAGCAAAAAGCGCGCGGTAACTTTAATGAAAACTCATTTCGTGTATGTATCTCATGGAGTTCTACACATTGCTCCCATATGCAGATGAGGAGACCTAAATTCCCACCACACGGCGTTGCGCCGACACTAAACACATTGAAACATACATTTGTACACAAAGTTTACACATTCGCGAAGGAAATTACATTCAAAGCCCACACACCAAATATTGTCGCACAAAAGATGAACCTTTAACGATGCGACGGGTGGGCGGGCGCGGCGCGTCAGCGACATGAGCCGAATGTGGCAGGATGCGGGGAAGTACTCAAATTTGTGCTGAATACTAATATGAATTGTATTTAAATTCTAGCTGTATCGGTTTACTTATATATTTTGCAGGAAAAACCAACCCTCCCACACGCAAATACCCCCACGCGCGCCCATACGCACGCCGCGCCGTGTAGACTCGCGAACTCATTGAACATTTTTTTTATTTGTATGAAGACGCAGCAACATAATAGTACAACAACCAACAACGGCACCCTCCTGCCTATGAATGCGGTGGGAATATATTCGCGAGGTTCGTGCATGTGGGGGCCATCCCGCGAATGCTTATTTCTGTATTTAGAAGAACGCGGATGCTAGGAAGGCGCATATTCGCACAAATTTAATCTTATTTCACCAACTTGCTGTATTGCTGGCGTAATTGTTCTTTGCCCCCAGGGTGTTTTGTCGAATTTCGCAATCCAATCTTAAGCACATCAAGCTTTACTTAGCCTAGATTTTTGCGCTCGTTTTCCGGTGTACTGCACGAAATAGAAGAAAATCATAAGAAGGGGGCTGGCGAAAAGAAATCAGACGCTGACACATACAAACACAACGTACAAAACAACCACTACAAATGTACAAAAACACGCACACAAAACATCGGCGACGCGACGCAAAGACGTAAAGAACGGAAAAAGTTTATTTAGAAAACCACATTCTTCATAATTTTCAATTTCATTGTGGAAAATTGTTCATGCTCCCCTCGAAAAGAGCATCCCGTGGCAAACAGCATCGTGGCATTGTCTACTTTCCTACACAATATTATAACGATTCCGTTGCAAAAGTGAAAGGAAATTAAAGAGAATATTCACCTAAATTCTCATCACATGCAAAGCCCTTCGTAAATCTCTAGCATTTTCTTGTACATGTACGCCGTAAGAAGTTTTGGATGGCTGCGGCAGCGCAGCATCAGCGGCACGGCGCGGCGTCGTGTGAAGGTTGCTGAGTCGTGGGGCATCCGTTAACCCACCTGTAACAGACACCAATTTCTGCCAAGAAAGCGCAAAGCATTCCTCCCCATTAACTAAATTACGTGACACAGTAATACGGTAGATACACACGGCACAAATGGCAGGAGGCTGAGCCCCACCCCCTCCTCATCCCCCGCGTGTCATCCCCATGCTGCTCACCTCATCGTCAGCATATAATATCTCGACTACTCGCAATGCATGTTGAGCTTATGTATATTCAGCTACACCCCTCTAGTGTGCCATCATCGCTGTAAAATATGTCCGCCTCTTGCAACCATAAACAGAAACATTTATTACATACCCGTGTGAATTATGATCCCATGTAGAGACAAAAGATGAGAATGTACGAAAAGTATTTTCTGTGTTTTCTTCACTGTACTGCCATCACGGTTTTCAGCGTCATCTCTGAACGCTGCGACATTTTCCCTGTGCACGACGACAACCCGGTAGACATTTTTAGCAAATTTACTTCCTTGTTGGAATTAATTTCATTCACAACCCTTTCTGAATACGACACAAACAATACCAAAAAAAAAAAAAAAAGCAGCAGCTAACAATTTTTCACTACACTTCTCTACACGCGTGAGAATCAGCGATGTCCTTTTCGGCTATATGGTTGTAGGTGCAACTGGCAACATGTACCAATATATCACAGAAATGTAACGGAACAACAAAGCATTTCTTAATTATGTTCCAGATGTTATCTTTCATGCATATCTTTAACTGAAAGTAATTGTTTTCTTACTTAAAACAATACAGAAGGGCTTCGCTGTGTCTCCATCCCATCCTATGCCCATGGCGTTAACATCTCATTTGCGTCGGTTGACATTGCTTTTTAATATAATACACACGGCCATTCTTGTGCCGTTGTTCTTCTTCAACCCTCTGATATGGCTCATAAACTCGCCGAACCACCACACGGTCGTATGCTTCAAATTTGCTTGAGTTATGATCGTGTAAACTTTTTTATGTATGGTGCAACATGGCGTGACAATTTTAGATAAAACGACGCGACGCGTCGCGGCGCGGCGTGCTTCACCCCAACCTATCGAATGTTTGAGCCGCGCTTTTAAATTTCTTTTTGTTTTATATAGTAAATACGTACGTTTTTGTGTTTCGTTCTTTTTTTGTTTTTTTTTTTTGTTGGTGCACCGCCACTGAACCCTACTTTTATGAATTAGGGTTTAATTTTTTGGCGGCTTTTATGTATATTCTTTTCTTTTTCTAAATCTAGAATTGGGACATAATTTTTTTACTGTATAAACAAATATACTTTTTTACTGCAGTTTAGGTAAGAAATTTTACTGTCTGTCAAATGGTTGCCGAGATTTACAAAGATAAGCTAACTGAGATAAGGAATGTTTGAAATAAATTTAAACATGGTCCGGCTATTTTACACCAATAAAAATGCAACAAAAGCTCAACAATTTGTTTGTTAAAAGCGACGGCTGAAAATTCATAAAATTGTTTTTAATATTGACTCAAGGTCGGCTTACTTCGAAGCACGAAACATTACTTCTTTAATCTTTGACATTTATTTGATCAGATCCTTTCTTTAATAGGTAATGTAAACCAATGTCACAATAATAATTTATTAATATTTCAATGCGGAAATTACACTGATTAATAAAAATATGAGTTTTACATAAATAGTGCAAAGTTGTTGAAAGTCGACGCAACCTCAGAAGCATTTCATCATTGCAAGGAGACGTTCTTGGAAACGATGCTTTGCCTCACACCTTATGACTGGAGACAGGTTGTTTTTAATTTATGAAATGGTTTTCCGACCAAAGGGAATCTGAGTACAATATAACGCAACGGGAAAATGAATAAGCCCTTCCGACCTCTTTATTCTTAATTCACCTCCAGTGCGACATTTTAATGCTTTCACCTCTCCTGGGGCGTACACATAAAACATTTATGTATATGAAAGCATTGTTTTTCTTACTCCTTGCATTTTACTGTTTTACTTTGTGCTCGATTCTAAACGTATCGCGTCTGGAATATGGATGCAATTCCAAAAGTGTAATCATTTGATGAGTAGAAAATATACAAAAATTTGAATTAAAGGACAATTTGCGTTGACAAATTTTGTTAACTTTTAATAATTATCAAATGTGAAGAAAAGATTTGTGGAAAAAAATTACTCGATAGAATCAAAGTATTTTTAAATTCCTTTTTTTTTATGCAAAACATCTTTAAGTAGTCGTAGTTTGTTGAAGTTTCGCATTAATTTGTAAGGTATCAAGTTCCACAAATTTTATATCTCTTTTGCGATTTTTGCAGTATATTTACTTTTTCATTGATTTTCTTATCAACAAATGGTTTTATAAACCAAAAACAACCAACTTGCTGCTTGCGCCAAAAAAAAAGTTTTATCCCATATGCATCGCTTGAAATCTTCGCGTCTATTACCGCGTATTGTCGTCTTCGTTCTATTTAACTACTTGTATCATTTTTCAATGCACACACAAACTCATGAGTGATACAAGAATCTTTTCACAACCAAGGCGACGAGACATGACTCTTGCTATCACCTATAATGAGGCATCATTTGTGCAAAACGTTGGGGGTGGAATGGAATTGGCTATGTAGACTGGCTCAACATTGAATGCGTATAACATATACTCTTAGATGAGCACATAAATGTAAATTCTTCAGAAATGTCTGGAAAGTGCATGTTCATTATGTCACTAAACTTGTACACTGATATTTCACATTTGAGTAATTTTGCTTTAGATGCTTGAATAAAGCTAATGGGCAACTTCAGACTATGGAACGCATTTTGACTCTGAAATGAAATTAATACACACAAGCCAAGTAGTTGGCAGGTGAAATTTCCTGCCAGCTAGTCACTTAAATAATGCACCGGATTTTGTTGAAATTTTATAATTAAAACCGAATTACCGTCGTCTCTGGATTAGCTAAAACAGCCAACATTAACTTTTGAAACACTTTCCCTGTCCGACAATGTTCGAAAACATGTTCAGCAGTTGCCCTATCTACCCATCGAATCAATACTTGTACATAATTTGCTAATAGAATTCGTGCTGAACATAATTTTGCTCGACTTCAGTTCGTCCTGCCGCTGCACCTCGCCTATAATTGCAGCGTGTGGGGTAGAGGGGGTGGCGGCAGTGCAGCAAAAGCCGTGCGCCAGGAGCTGGGAGCTGGGGAGCACTAGAATGTACGCCATCCGTGCCAGACCACTTCAACCCCGCATTACCTGACGCAAAACTTTTAAATAGTGTTGCACGGGAAACACACAGCTTTAGAATTTATACAGGAACTAATAATGTTTTTATCCCCGTTCGGAATCTTTTATAACACCCGCAAGTTATTGTAAGTGGTTGGTACGAGGCGCGGCGGGTATACATCTACATTGTACCGAGGCTATAAACGCCTGTGTTGGAAGCTCATTTCGTATTGTAATATATGTATTTCGCATTGCTAATCCAATAACATGCAATCACTTTGCAATCGCTTTTGCCGGTGAGTGGGTGGGGGATGGACTTTAGGCGCATTTACGCGAATTGTCGGCTGAGCGGCAGCCTTAATCACCCACCCATCGAACATCTAATCTTATTGCAGCACCGGCTGTAATGCGCGCATGGATTCGCGTATATTTATACGTCTGAGTGATGTCAAATTGGAATCCGGAAGGGGTGGGGGTTGGGAAAAAGGATTTGAACAACGTTTGCAATGTTATTTGATGGTCGGTAAGTGGTGTAATTAATGCATTTATTTATTCAATTATGTTATGTGTGGCATATACTGTTCTTATATGTTTGGCACATGTAGATTGCACAGAGATACATATTTTATTAGCAACTGTGGCTGAGACAGGAGTTACAGGTATGAAGCTATGACGTTAATTATATTCATGAGTGGAGATTAAAAATACATAAGCTTTTGGGAGGAAATACATATTACCATTGGGTAAACATAAATATTATTTATAAGAATTAAAGGAAAAATGTGTTTTAATAATAAGTACCTGCACATCATAATGAGCCATACAATGAAACAAAGCTCAACAACATTTCATTGACGAATGAGCCCGGTATTTCGTTTCGACATTGCGTATGCAAATGTTTCTTCGTTAACTTTTTAATGTGAGCACATTGCCATAAAGTGCCATCATTTTCCAGCAGCTAAATGCAAAAGTAAAGTACTTACCAAGGACTTGATCAGCCAATTAAAATTAATACACCCGCAGTAACAGGCGAACTCCAATAAAATCGGTCGCCTTTCCACAATCCTGCGAGCTATAGGATATGGCAAACGGGGGCTTATGTGAACACTTGGATGGCATAGACACCGCACAATGAAGCGAATTGCGCGAAGTCAGGGGAATTGAAATTATATGGAAGGAACAGCCGTAACGCTCCAAGACAAACTTGTGACAAATGGTGTGAAAATTACTGCTATTATTCTTAGTCACGTATCTTAAGCGAAAGTATATGCAGCGACTGTATAAGAAAGCGCCGACGAATAGTCGCGCTGAATGCGGGGATGTTTTGCGTTTTGTCAAGCGAATTGGCCAAAACGCAAGAAAAGTAGCTAGAAATTTGTTTGATTCCAAAGACTCTTCTCGCTGATTTCGTCTCATTCAAAGGCGAATTCGTTTTGATTTGCAGCGCGTGCTTTACCTCTTCATCAATACGCGATAGCTGCGAATGCCATGCCGCCACCCGCGAATCTAAGGGTGGCTTTCGTATATATAGGGATGATTTGTGAAATAAAGCGATAATTTATTTCGGCTGGTGAAAATTCGTTTTTAGTCAACGCGCTTGTTTGTTTGCCTGTATTTTATATCGTTCCATTATATTGGATGTTTTTTTGTTTGTTTTTCCTGTGTGTTTCTGTTCGATTTTGCGGTTGCCAACACGAACATATAAACGCAAAAACGCGGCGGGGGTATAAATTTAACGATTTAAACATATTCATACAGTTTATGATTGACAGTTTGTGTATAAATCAGCTGCGTGAATCAATGACACAAATTCGCTGGATAAATGCGTTTTAAGGGTGGCAATAACGAGCCAATACAATCGGAATGGGTTCAATCGGCGACCGCAAAATAAAACGACGCGATTGCCAAATAAATAAAAAACACCCAGCTTGTATTGTTGTGTAGTGCAATTTGCAAACAAAAAAAAAATCGCACAGCACAAAAATTACTAACACAAATGCCAAGGAGTGAGAAAAGAGTCGAAATGCTGGCATAAAGTTAGGCAAAGAATCGACGTGGCATAGCCTCCATCTGCCATGCCGCCGCGGAATTTGTCCGCTGCGACGGAACTCATCTGTCCATGGTGTTTGAAAGAGAAGCACCAAAATCGACGCCAATTTATTACCTCGAATTCGAAAATCATGGCAATAAATTAGTGTAATCAATATCATAAACAATATTCTGCTGGGTACTCTTGTGAAAGTTCATATTGGCGTGTCGATGGGATGGCGATGGCAGCCTTGAAAGCCGGAAAGAATTACGTGTGAGTCTGGGCTGAATGTTTCGCTTTGGCTGCGGTGATGAATAGATGGACCCAGCTACAACGTTCATGTTGATAAATTGTAAGCACGCTTCCAAAATTCTGTAGGCAAAACTATCCCACTGCTGATATATGGCCTTGCTTTTAGGTTTATCAGTTTTTGTTTATTGTAAATTAATTTGCTTTGGTTTTTGCTGGCACTTTTTCTCACCTCAAACAAATTTTTTTGTTCAGTTTTTCATGTATTTTATTATAAAAATAGGAAGAATTTATCCAACTATAGGACGTTACAAATTATTTAATAGTTCATCTATCCACTTTAACGAAAACCGCACATCAGAAAACATGTAAGGATTGCGATTGTCGTTTTTCGATGACCACGACAACATACCAACTTCCACGAACATTTGTTGGCTTCTTCCAGCTGTAACTTTACATATCAACGGTGCTCCATGTGGAAGCTGCGAATTTAAGCAATACAAAAAAACAATTAAACTTATCCTTTTTCATAGATTACGCGAAGCTACTTACATTTGTTATTGGTTTTCCATTAGGATCTCCCACACAAAAGTTGGCTGTCTCATGGAACAACTCGTGGTACTGACTGGTGCATCTTTCATTTGCTAATATTGTCACTGGTGACTTATCGGCGTAAGGAACAGTTGCTACAAAACAATCGCTGAATCCCGAATAGTCCGAAGATATAGGTAGGAAACATTTCGAGTTCAACACAAAATCATCAATAGGTTTATCGAGCACTAACAATGCCTGAAACCAATTTAATTTCATAAAATACAGCATAAAATTTTCTTCATGTAACATACAATATTTAATCCAATTTGATCGAACAAAATTGCGAAATTCTCAGGAGTAACCATTCTTTCCACCAGTATGGTCTCAGTCTCATGCTCTCTCGATATACTAAATTGATTATCATTGTTTAGCCTAAAAGTCGGTGGTAATTAGAAAGATTTCTTCAAAATGCCTTAATGTATACCCTCACATTTGGTCACATATCATAGTTGTAAGTACAACATTTGGACGGATGAGACGTCCAACGCACTCGGCATTTGTATGGTCAAGTTTTGTGATCTTCACGATCTGCTTCTGCAAATCTGGACAAACTGATGTTTCGTGATCATTTCCAATTCCACTGCTGTAGGCAACCACCTGTGGCTGCTGACAGCAGACTGATTCGCAGTTTCGTTGGAGATGTCTGTAGCGAACAAATGATTATTGGTAAACTTAAAAAATCTTCATCATTTTGATTGCTTAGTAAACAAAGAACAAGAACGACAAACACTAAAAAAAAAAACAAGAGACGAATGAATCTCCAAAGTTAATCACAATAATTTAGCGCACGCAAATCTTGAAGTACCTTGACCCCTTCCAAGATGTGGTAATTGTCGCTTTGGCAGCTGTGGTGTTCGATTGTGTTTCAGCTGAACATTTGTACGATTCACATTTACAATTCCTGGTTCTGACCTCGAATGTTGCCACGGCCACGCAGTTACTGTCGATCTCCCGCGATAATGACGAGTCGTCGTGCTGTATGGCAACAATAAAGCAGATTTAGTGATGTCATTTGTTTGGTTGCATTCGTTGACACTCAAATTAGCACAAAGAACACCAAAAAAAGCGTCAAAAAAAAAAGTAAAAGCACATTAATACGCTAATTTAATATTTACTATTAATGACCCAGAAATTATACCACCGTTATTATGCTAACAAACCAAGAATTTACTGACCTCGTAAGCAACTTTTTGAAGATCGTTCAACAACAATAACCGCAATTTGGATGGCTTTTTCCCATCAGGTCCTGATTGCGACAAATACTCGATGACATGGTTGTGATCCAGGTAGCTCTCAGTGGCTGGTGTCACTAAAGTGGGACCAGCCTGCCCGGTAGGTGCCCAAACACTTATTATCACAACACAGCACAATAGCACGAGGTCTCTGGATTTAGCCATTGCTAACAATTTGTTACAAGAAGATGTAAGATTTTCGGATGCTTGCTCTGAGACTCGCTCAATGGTAATAAGGAAACGTGCCGCGGCTTGGCGATGTGCCCTGGCAGGTTGGTACCGGTTAACTGTTTAGCGTTACCAGCTACGCGATTGGCGATCTCCGCGGGAATCAGAAGATGCGATCAGACATATAAGGGGAATATTATGATAATGATCATTGTGATGATGATGGTGATGCTGTATTCTTTAGCTTTTGCTTCACTTCTCGTTTCTACACACAAGATTGGATTCGTTGATGTTCTGTTCTGTTTTGTTTTGTTTTTTTTTTTGTTTTTGTTTTAACTTCTGCATTTTGTGTTGTATCGCTTTTTTTCTCTCAGCTTTTCCAATTTGTTCTCTTGTTTTGGGTTGATTAATTCAATCTTCGGCTGTTCTACCTCCATTTTTGATAGCGTCTTGTTTTTTATGTGCTCGCGCTTGATGCTGTGGTGAACTAATTGATAGTGTTCATGCTTTGGGCTTATAAATTGTGTATCAAAAGGTTTGCAGAAGCTTTCTGTATGTTTTCTCGAATTTTCAGACGTTTGATAACTAACATTACACTGATTATATTGTAGCATGGCAAAGGATTGCACATGTTGCAAAAGGAAGCTTGAACGTTGACATTAAGCATAAAGAGCATAAAAGTATACACATACTTACATTGAGATTGCATAAAGCACTTGTTGTCAATTAACTGTAATTTGTTGCACGTTCAAAGAAGAATGCTCCTCTCTGACAATGGCACTTGCTCAGTGCACATAAATGCAATAATGATAATGAAAAGGGTGGCCTTCATGATTCTTATTGATGGTAATTGTTTAAGAAATTTTCCTCTGAAAAACAAACTCTTCATCTAGTACAATTGTTATTGGGCGACAACAGACAAATAAATTTTTATTACAAATAAGTTATAAATAAAATGCTCTTTAAAGTTAAGAGTGAAGTATGTTTAGATTGCTTGAAAATTCCTTCAACTGAGTATTTCTTTAATTTCTATAAGAGCTGACGAACACCCTGTCACTACGTTAATAAAAGTCTTGTATAGGCATTATTTTATTGTCTTGGCAGCATCGTATGTTTTGTTGATGACTATAAAACTCCAATCATCATCATCTCGTGCTGGATTTCTTTCGTTTTACTGCCGCATTCGTGTCTGCTGTTTTTGCACCTCGCGTCCAGCCTTATTGTTTTCGGACAATTCTTTTTCAATGCCATTCATCTTCTTCCCAACCATCTCTTATCCAAATGGCTGAGTTCTTTACATACTCTGACTTGCTGCTGTTTATTTCTTAGATATTTAGTAACACTTTTTCATTATTGACTCATTATGCTACTTGATAACTTAGGCGTAGCTAAAATGTTTGAACAATGTCGATGTCTTTGCTTGTAATGGTTTTCAAGACGAATTCGATGTAAGTAAATCTGACCAACAATTTTCTTAATATGAATATAGGTGAATCTTATATAAAAGTTATTGCAAAATTGACAACGACTTCGATAAATAGTAAATCGACTCAACATGGGAAAGACAACAAACTATGCGAATGAAGATGTTTCCGATATTGGGGTGAAGGTGAAAAGGTGTACGTGAACCAAACTTTTGTGTGTACAAGAATATCTCTCTAGCAAGCGTCCTCGTTCCGGCCATACTTTATTTCGTAACAACCGATTTGGGAACAATAAAGAACTAAATTATCTCGTAAGTATGCGATTGCTAAACCTTATCGAGATATTGTGGCCGCACATCCTGGATATTAGTTACGGAATTAAGGATCCGGTTGTAAAGTATTTATTTTGCCTTTGCACGCCGTTGTATATGTTGGCAATACAAGCTTCTCGCAGTCGCCAATATTTCTTTTGTGGCGGCAATAATAGAAATTGAGGTGAAATTGGTTTTGCTGGTATGGCAGGCGCACGTAGCTGCGTTCCTTATTGATGGGGCTGGATCAATATCGTCGGTTCTTAATTTTAATGTCCTCCCAATTTTGATTTTATTTCTAGCTCAGTGTACGTATTTCGTGGATGTGCTTAAGAATTTAGTTCATCGGAAGAGTCGAGCCACAGCTGGTGGTACGTGAGCAGGTGCTTTAATGACGTTCACCTATATTTATCGACTGTAGCAGATACGGCAGAGGAAAATACCAATTTATGTTGAATGCTGGATTCAGTTGTATTATTTTGCTATTTATGATTCAAATCATAAATGCTGATTGTCGTTATTACTCACTGCAATTATGGAATTGAGGGTGGTTTCGACCAATTAATAGGATGCCACAAACCAGAGGATCGCGTCTATCTGATTTTATGGAAACATCAGAAACTCTTGATAAGCTACATCAAAATATGTGTTGCTGATCAATATTTAGGCAGATCCTCCACAATAACTCACCAAGGACATCCTAATTTGATGTTGTCGCTGCTTTCACATCTGCAATCTTAATTTCCGCCAAAAATTGTCCCTTCCATCTGATGATTAATTACGCAAACCCCGTAATCTCATTATCCTCCCACAGTCATTCCACAGTGATTTGGCGCGCAGCATCATGAATTCTAAAGCACTACAGATTAATCTGATGTCACATGACGCCCTTCAAATTCTGGCTCGCCTAGTGCCACATAAATAATATCACAAAGAAGCAGAAGAAAAGAAAAAAAAAACGAAGAAAGACAGATAACATGCGACATTAACGATAATATCAGCCATTTATGACTAGTGCGTTAAATTGATGCTGGCAAGTGTGCAACAAGTCACCAGAAGCCGTCTCAAAGCAGCCAAAGTGAGTAGTGACGCGTGTATACAGTTATGTGTATTCGGCGTATGTTCTTGCTTGTCAAATATGCGAACAGCAACAAAAAAGCTGGCAAAGAAAAAGCTGCAAACATTGTGTTCGCTTAAATCTATTTTAAGACGTCCTTTCAACATCGCTGACGTAGAATATGCTCTTATTTCATTAAAAGAACAACAGCTCACAGAAGCTTTTATGCTTACAAATAAGTCATGGCTTTGTCATATAACACGATTACCTGGCGCGTTACATGGATCTGACATTTGGGGTTCACAAAACCACCGAGTCACATCGCGCAGAGTCATTCACTTGAACCAAAGTGCAAGCAAAGATTTAACAGAAGCTCTCCTCACTATCGAACAAAGCGTCTTAACACTTTTGATTAAGAGGTATTTTGTCTCATAAGATTTGATGCGATTTTATTTGCTAAACTTTTCTTTTCCTAGCAAAGAACTTAAAATCCGCCCAAAATGTTTTCACTGTCTTAAATTTATTAGTGGTCCTGTTCCTCTTTTGCAAGGGATAAAATATGAGATTCTAATGTGGCATTCCGCAAATATAATTTTGTGACATCGCCTTGACATAATGATGATGAAGAGTACTCCGGCAAGAGGTTTTTCTGCATTCACTTTACATAATTTATGCAATAACTTTACAGTTCTTGTGCGCTTGAATGGTGAAGCTAGAGCGCTTTTTACCTCTCTAAAAGTTGAATTAAGATAACAATAGTTGCAGTCTCTGCAATTAAGTTTTTGCACTCTTCCTCTCCCGCTTACAGCTAGCTGAGATGCGGATTGTTCTTAGCTATATACCTTATCGCTGTGAAAACACATTTTTGTAATTAAACTAAAAGTTAATTAAGCGTAAATTGTATTCTCTATCCCGAATTCCGTCCGAGGCATCTCAGTCAGCTTCTTTGTGCTTTCCTTTTTTCTTATGCCGTCATTTTTGTGTTTTTAAACATTTTAAATTAAGTGCAAAGTTACCAACTGTTTTCCTGGCTTCATCTTCTTGTTTCTTATTGTTTGCTTATCGAATACGTTTTTTTTTTGGTGGTACAAGTAAAAGTTAAATAAATTGTAGTGTTTAAAAATCAAACATATTTTTAATGTAATTTAAACGATTTTTCCTAATCAAACTAAAATATGGTAACAATGAAAAAAGTTTTCATTTCATTATAATTTAATTCGAGTTTTTGGGCATCCAAACTTTAGCTGCTCTGGCTTTGGTATTTGATGGAATATATGATCTTTAATCAGTCACTGAAATCTGCAGAAATGTATGCAATTTAAGCATCAGTTGCAGACTCGCTTGCAAATGAGATTTGGTGTGACAGCGCGCGCTGCTGAATATTTATGTAACACTTCAGTTCTCAGCTTAAGAGATTTGAATTATTTATGGTCACTTTGAGTTGTCCGTTGCGCTACCATTTAAGAGCCCTTTACAAAAAAAAAAATGAAGCTTTTATGTGTCTTTCCATCAAACGTGCAGGTACAATGAAAGGGGTTTTTGTTCGCTGTCCTCTGCAAACAGCAACTGTTAGTGAGCATTTGAATGCATCCTTGCTCCATCTGTGTTGCATTGGACAGGAGAGTGTCGGCAGGCATTCATTTTAGAACTTCAGATCATAAATAGTTGGTCGATTCGGTCATTTTGTTGCGGACAATTAAGCATAACTTTTTGCATATTTTAGAATGTAATTTTCAGCTCATGTTTTAATCACAAGAATGAAGAAACCTTTACAATGTCTAGTTGGCTTTAATACATCTTTTATCGTTTTCGAGAATGTAATCTGTTTATACTGCATTTGATCAAACTTTACTCGTTATTTAATAATGGAAATAAAATTATATTTAGCATCCAGAAACATTCAGCCAGCCAGACCCGTCTGTTGTTAACGACATGAAATAGTACAATAAGTTTACGCCGTCTGCACTTAAAATGCATGGTGGAATGGTAACATTGAGCACACGCCACATACTCGTACTCTAGCCATTCGCCGGTATGCTGATGAAGTTTATGCAATTTCATTATATTATTATATGTGAGTGAAACTTATGGCCTTCGCAGCGCCATTGCCACTCAGCTGGGTCTAGCACAAAACAGAATTAGTGCATTGTTTTCCCACAAGAATATCGTTATTTTGCACCAACACTCGACAATCGCACTTCTTCGGCGCTCATTCAAATAGTCCTTGCGTCTGCCGTTAGTTGCATAATGTATATTTGTTGTTCCTTCATCCTCAGAGCCAATATGATGCTCTCCAGCTTGAGTTCAGGTCGGCAGACGAGCACGGTGGTGGAGACGACAAAGTAAATAACATATTCTCGTGTGGACGAGATTGCGACCTCAATTGGATTCACGATTCTGGAAATCAACAATATTTAATTGTGTTTTAAGGACATGGTGAACACTCACATCCTCCATCGACCCATAGCCGAGTGCGATTTGTGTATATCGCATTGAACTTGCGGTAAATTGTTGCTATACTGAAATCGACCTGAAGGGCCATCAAATTTACACTCGTGCCAGAATGTTCGATATAAATTTGTTGCGCACTCAGAGGCGTCCACTTTTGGGAAAGAGCCACTTCATGGGAACCCTATAAAAATGAAATTATTAAATGATGTTGAAAATGTGGACAAACACATGTTAAATTACTTTTTTAATTTCTCCTTTTTTTGACAATTATTTTATTTTATTTGAATTGTCTTTATTGGAAGAATCACTTAATTTCTTCAGACCTCGGATGGCACAGTCGCGTATAATAAAATAGATAGCAGAAGGCATTTCTGATTTCTTTTGTTGCTGCCTTAGAGTGAGTTAAGAATCCAGTCACGTTTCGTTCTCTTAAACATGCTCTCAACGAATATAATTTCCTAACCATTTACTGGTTATTGGTTTCTTGTAATAATTTTTGTTTCTTTAATATTAAGAAGATTTTTTTCAAATTAAATATGCGAATTAATTGAAAAATTTATGTAAAGAGAAATGTTAACAAAACAACACGCGGCATGGAGAGCCGGCGCAATATTTCTTAGGATTTCTTAGGTGTGCCGAGAAAAATCACTTTTTGGAATATAAAAATTGAACAGTTGATTTGTGGAAAACTTAACATTTGTCAACATATGTGTAATATATGATAATATAAATACACTATTTTTTTATCAATGACTTGACGTGACCTTGGGATAACAAAAATTTGTATTTTTAGACAAACACAAACTAACAATTGGTTATCAGCGGTCTACCCGTTTACACAGTTTAGCAAAAATATGCATTTTAAACCCATTTCAAGTATACAGAAATGCATGCACATGAATTCACAACAATTATTCGAGATTTGAAGCCTCTATCTCAATCTTTGTGGATTTTGAAAAAAACTGTTGAAAAAAAGGCAAGCCCCTTGCCAAATTTTCAAAAAAATTGATGAAAATTTTAAGAGCGTGTTTTTATGCAGTTTTGGTTGCTTTCGATAATGCATTTTGATGCACTTTCTATTCATTTTCATGATTTTACACCACATACTAAAATGTGGTTAT
>JANSTS010006130.1:35627-57467 GCA_026546915.1 Sylvicola fuscatus | reverse complement strand
GGGTGATTCTAAAGTGTGGATGAAGAACACTAAAGTTATTCTCACCGAAAATTAATTTCCCAGCAAACAGCATTAGCACACACATACACTTTAATTCCCGAAATGGCACTTTGAATGGCAAGACAAACGATTCGTAAGATAAGGAAAATTGATAAAAATCGAAAAGCGAAAAGCGAAGTACCCACTTGACTCATTTGATTGCATTTATGCCTTCCCTGTCATGTGCTGTGTGGCGGTGGTCCCAACGCAAACTGGCACGAACACATAAAGTACTATTTATCTCGTTTCATCTGTCGATAATCAATAAGAAAAACCTTTTATGTCATGTCTATCTATTGTTGAAGCTTTCGCAAAGTTGGTCCAACCCCACCTCCACCACCCACACACATCGCCGAGGAATCATTTTATTTGCTTTTTTGGTGTAAGTGTCTTTGCCCCAGCACTTGTACCATCCACATACAAACATTCAAGTATATGGAACCGGGCGGACATGAACACACATATAAGAGATGCCGGCTGGGATAACAACCATCGGTGTCGTGATGCCGCTGGAAGTGTTCCGAGGCCAATGGTTGTTTTCCCCTTTTCGCTACATCCACGATATGTGCAAATCGTATAGAAAGCAATCAAACAGGCATTAGTTGATGTTGTTTGAAAAGCCTGACGAAATGGAAAAGACAAGGAGGCAACTGGGAAGACACTTAATTTAGCCTGGGTGTCTGCGTGCATGGCAATATCTATTGGTGATACACTGCAGCAGTAACTTTGTTCCACCCACCTACCCCCAATTCACTTGATGCTGTTTCACAAAGTAAATATCATATATACACGCATAAAAGTATATATTTATAAGTGAGTAAACTTGTCACACAAAAAACTTTGTCGATTCTACCCTCTAAGGCAGATTCTGATGCCCATTGCTGTTTGTGTGCCTCTTAGACTTCATTTCATTGTGTTTGTAGTTCTTTTGAGATGTCCTTGTGTTTACACAGTAAACCGCTCGTCGCTTTTATCGGCCCATGTTCATGAGAATCATAAGAAAATTGTTTGGTGTTATTGTTAGTCACGTTGTTGTTGAAACAAATAAACTTAGGTCCAACATATACTTTCTCTCTTTCTACTCTAACAACTTGGAAATCGTTTTATTTCACTTATTCACTCAGTAAGACCAGCATTCTACATATATTAGTGAATTGAGAACAATCTCATCACTTTTATTGTTTATTTCGTAAGCGCATCAGATTAAGGGTTAACTCACGTCCTTTAAGGGTGATACATTTTAATGATTCTTATCCTGTGTTTCATGCACTTAAATATACTAATTAACAATGTTGTAGCCCACGAGCTCAAGAGCTTTACATTTTTTTTTTAAATCGTTGGTATAAAATTGATTGCCTACAGGAATTTCATCACATCCCCAAGGGAGTATGGGCCGCTCTTGAAATGTGCGACACACAATTTTATCATAATTTAAAAATGGCATGTTACATATTATCACGTAAATTAAATATGCAGGGCTGCACTGCCATCCTTAGGGTAACAATGAAAAGGAGCACGAAAGCTTTCGTAACAAAAGCACTCCGTTAAGTAAATTCTAATGTTTGAGCACAAAACAATTATGTGATTATACATGACGCAATAAATTATATTGTCAAACGTGATAAATCAACTGCTGTCTCTATGTGAATTTATTTTCATAACTACGCCGCACAGGTACAAGAATTACTCATGCTTGTACGCTTTGTATCACTAAGAGGTTGTTTGAAATATCTCTTTTCATTTATGCCGAGTACCTGGATGTAGGTTAGGCAAGGAAGTTTCGTGTTCCTTGTTATTCATCATGAATATATCCATGGCGCCTTATAATGTGTGTTAAAAGCACAATAAAATATACTTATAATTAGCACTAATGAGGTACCTTACACCATGAAAATAATGTATGATACGCCAGAGGGATTTCAAACGTAATTTGTATTCATCCAATAATACATATTTACTTTTGGCGCTGATGCATCACTGTCAGTGACATCAAATGACATGCAAACTTGCAGCGAAAATCAGTCTCGAAGCTTCAGCCCCTATAATGTAGGGTAATCTATGAAAAAACAGTGTCAGTTTGTCGTTAGTTTAAAAAAGATGGAGTAAATTCAAATATTCTTCACAAACATCGTACAAGATGATAAATTGAACACGTTGCAGACAGAATCTTTAGTTAGTTGAAAGTTTACCACATTTAAATGGTATCTT
The DNA here is from genome assembly GCA_026546915.1 of Sylvicola fuscatus. NCBI lineage: Eukaryota > Metazoa > Arthropoda > Insecta > Diptera > Anisopodidae > Sylvicola > Sylvicola fuscatus. The sequence continues at coordinate 55,220 of JANSTS010006130.1, read as the reverse complement.
TCAGAAAGTTTCTTTTCTAAAACGAACAGCTCTCTGTAGTGCCAATAACTTGAATATAAAGAAATTTATTTTCAATACAAAAAAACTATCTTGATAAACACAGTCAATTGAATCATTCGTGACGCTTATAATTACCGCAAACTTTTACGAATTATGTTAAAACATAATCAATAAATAGATTTCCCTGTATAGTTTAAATACAGTAAGTTTTGAAATTCGTGTGTAGTAATACAGGGAATTGGGAAATTTGAAAATGATGTCCCAAATGACGATGCTTGTCATAAGATTGATTGATTTTATATGCCCTTGACATCAATCTTTCTCATCAAAAACTTCCTAAATCAAATGGTAATACATATTCCACCCACATTAAGGATGACAGCTCTAATTGGAGGTACTTTAAGTTAACTTAATAAATTTAACCAAATGTTCAGAATTGTTTCGAAAAATATATTTTTTTGAATACATTTAAGTATCTTTTCTGTTGAAAATTGCATGTGACATTTTATTTCTCAAGAGAGCTTTTATGTAAGATGTGGCTTTTCCAGCTGATTGAAACTTAAATAAAAAACGTCCACGTCAAACTTTGCTTATTTCAAAAACTCCAAAAAAAAACTTTCACAAACATATTAGTGTGATAAAATCTGAAAACTTTTATTTCACTTAAGCTTTCTCCAATCATTTGATACTCGTGTGTTTGTTTGTACATAGTAAATCTTTAAAAAGTTTTCCATTGTAACATATTTTTCACTTTTCTGGAAAATGCATGATACTCTGCATATCAGGCACATACGAATATGCTTTGTTATGTTGTGATGGTGCTTGATACCAAATGTATTTTATTTTACAATACATATATAATTTGCAGAAGGACGAAAGATCTCTCAATTTTTTTACTCATTTGACTTTATCGTAAACTTATGGTAACATCTTTTTACTAATTAAATAATAAATACATCTTGTTACTCATTTTGAAAGTGGCTGTCACGATAAAATCCCTGGAAATTCACCAAATTCTGAATGAATCTGGAACCCCTACCGCTTAGGGGAATTTCTTTAAGCGCATAATATGTACGTATTTCATAATGTCATATAGAAGCTATGAACATAAAAACACAATTTGCCTCCTTTCGTTTTTAGTGCGATATACTTTTCACCTTTGAATCCCACAACCTTTGCGGAAGATTTGGCGCCGCTTTGTTGTTGGCTGACTGTAGGGTGGCCGCCCAACCCCCTTCCTGTCGTCCATTATATTGTGTTTGAGTACGTATAATTTGCCGTAACACGATAACAGCTCTAAAGCATTTCCTCCATCTCGGTACGTTTATAGTAGCTGGCTTTTATGTGCACAATAACATTAAAATTAAATAAAAACATGCATGTTTGGCGAAAAGTGAAGAAGCGGGCTGCCGACAAAAACATAAACGTGAAGACATACAGAAAACTGTTCGCATAACATTATGTGCTCCGTTTACCATACACATATCCACTCGTGGCGCTGTATCTATCTGCAAATGCGAATATTATGGCATGATCTTGGCATAGCGTGAAGCATGTTTCGTATATGATTGTTTCAACATCATCCGCACACACTTTTCATATATTGAAACAAAATATTTTAATAAAAATGATCCTGGAGAAGTGCTCAAAAAAATGTAATTCAATTTTTATACGCATAACATCAAAAATATTGACATCGTAAACCGTAAAGATGTCATATGCTTTTTAACGGCAAGCCCTTATATCGTATCATGCGAGTGTTTTGTCAGTGTTTGCCCTTTTCGCTGGTAGCAGTGACACATCTTACATCAAGCGAAAATGCGTATTAAGATATTGAATGTAATGGCTTCAAATGGAAGCACTCAAACAATTGTTTTATTTAATACATTCTTATTTAGAAGAAGATGCCTTTTGAAAATCTCTTGACTAGTTCTACCTATTTCTATTAACCATGTTTTCAAAGAATGAAATTATTTTGAATAATTTAGGGAGATAAGAGCGACCTTTTCACTTTCTACAAAATTGGAATTTCAGCCAACATTTTGAAAAGTAGGTAAAGCTGCTGAAGGAACATACAACCGCAATGCATCCGTTTAATTTCCGCAAGCGAAATATCCTGAACTACACAATTTAAATTACCTGTATTCAAAACTGCCCTGCATAAGACACGTGCAAATTTTCAGAATAATGAATAATGGAATTAAATAAACAAATGTATATTTCCGTTAGAAAACACAACTAAAAGGACAATATTCGAATACACGTATTGCGATCTCGATGGAAGCTCCTTCAATATTATTAATTGGAGTCCAGTAATCAATTATATTGAACGAGAAGTGGAAAGTGGCATATGATAGGCTTAAGACGCCTTGGGCATTATATAAAGGCTTTAGCAAGGATTTATTTTATACGCATGCACGTTTGTCTGTAATACTTTGTGCTGGCTGCTCAATCAAAGCCTATCTTCCCAAAGGAAAGTGTTCGCTCGTGCGTCACAATCGACCACCAGCTTGTCTTTGTGCCTCCGTGGCACACATTTACGTAGAATTATCAATGAGATAAGACGTCTTTATGCGAACCATCGACGGCAGGCGCTCACTGTCTCTGGAAGGGACCGACTAACAACATTGTACGTACACGAAAGGGTTTCATCGTTTAATCTGTACACGTTTCATCAATAGCTTTGATTACAAATTATAATTAGTCGCGTGCAAAAGCATACGTGCGCGAACTCGAGCCGCGCAAATTGTGATTGAATTTCCAGCGAGATTGCTGCGTAATTTCACAGCCATGTCACCTTATTCCACAGCTTTGTGCGAATAATTGAATAACTACCTTAAACTTGTTGGTAGCAACATTATCATTGTCTTTCAATACCTTTTGAAAATGAACTTGTTACGAATTTGCGATCGTTAAAAAACGTCTCGTCGCTATTTAATCGGCTAACCGATCGATTGAAACGAATCGTAAATTTTTAAAAACCATTGATAAAAAATGGGTTATTAAAAAAGGACACAATTTCCAATGTGTTATTTATCGAACAAACAATGTAATTGATGGGTGACATTTATGTATAAATTTTTATTACCATTCACCAACTGAAGTTTTGATTGACGTCACGACTAGAGCTTTAACCACCCACTGATTTGAAAGCAAATACGCCATTTATTTGAAGTGTTGTCGTAATCACATGTCTTTCTCACGCATGAGTGCTTTAGGTGTCATTTCACCAAGTCTAGCAACATGTAATCCATGATATTGATGGCTCTAACAATGAAACATCGATTTTTTTCGATTAAATATCAATTGCTTTTCATCAAAAACTCGCTTTAAAGGAACATTTTTTTTCATCAAATATGTGTGTAAGTATTTAAAAAAAAAAAGTTCGAATTTTTCTTATCTTTTTTTCACATTAAACAGTCTGCGAGTGTTGCTTATGTAGTTTAAAAGCTCCCACGGCATGTAGCAATTATTTGAGTCAATTGCACCAGCTTAAAGCACAAAACCAAAGTTTGTGTACATGTGTTGGAGTAAAATGAATGCCAGAATAATTTACTCTCAGATAAGTGTTTCTTATCTACTAGAGCGTCATAAGGATTGCAATATATGCGGGATAATGAGGGAATGGCAGCAGAAGAAGAAGAAGATGAACCAACTGGCAAAACTTTTGCGAGGAGTCAGTATAGTTAAACTTAAAGCTTGCGCAAAAAGTTCTACTCGAACATTTGCGCTAGACGTAAGAAAGTAATCGTTTTATATTATCTCGAAATTCATTTATTAATTTTTTATATATTTTGTGCGCTGCTTCAAGTCGAGCTGCCACGGCTATGTATATCGTGTGACGCAGCGCGAGTGTTATCAATTTTTCTGCTGTTTAACTGCGAAATGGTTTGGTGTAACAAGTTTCCGACGAGATGATAATATCATTGAGATGATTTTGTTGTACAATCCAGTCGTGAAAATAAGACGATGAAAAAGGGCATCTGAAAGTTGCACGAGACGCGTGCGGTGGACGTGGGGGGTGTCGAATAGGGTGGGCTAAACAAATTGAAGAATAAATAAACGCACCATGGAAAAAGTGACGCCTAACAAAGTTAAGGAATTTCCCTATATCATTGCGCGTCTTTTTGTTTCGTGACGTTGCGTCGACTTTAACGCTCTGTCTTGTATTAGAATGTCTATCTTTTGAGCTACGAATTATGCACGTACATATTCGAGTGATGGGGGAATGGATTCGCATTCTGCCATGCGTTTCATTGACACAGTAAAAACAAACAAAAAGAAACCTTGAATTTCATCAAAATAGAACAAAAATGGTTTTTCACTAACTAAATTTGGTAAATGCGTCACAAAATTTTAGTAGAATATTCATTTTGAAACTATTTATTGTCTTTACACGATTGCCATGTGTAAAATGCGAGTAAATCTCTTATATTCAAAACGAAAGTCTGGAATGATCCGACTTTATCTTTACTTTCGCTTCCATTTAAGATTGCTGGGAACATTACTACAAATTTGATGCACATTATTTTTGCATCGTTAGCTCGTAATCCTGTTGCTCATAATGGATTTCAAAAGGGCAATGGCACAATTCTGGGTGAAGGTGTTGTGGCATGTAAGTAAGCTCAGCACTGGTCTGATGGATATCCTTGCAGTCCAACCAGTTATAACAGATTTTTTAAGATAGGAAAAGTGCTATGGTTATTGAGCGAAAATTTGTTTTGCTACACAGAATACCTTTATCAAAAGTGTTGCATTTACGATTGCAAAATCTGGCAATTTTTTCAATCTTCTCTTATTAACGATTTTGTGCTAAAATCTGTGAGGTTCGAAGTAAAGCGCCAGGGAGGGTTGGTGCATAATGTTATGCACTTAAAATTCCAAATGGTATCATTGGAGAAATACAAACACGGCCGTTTATTCAAGGATAGCAGAGATTTCGCTATAATCAAGATATTCAGAAATGTAAACGATATGATAGTCAAAAAGTTTCCTTTTTTTTATATAAAAAACAGATCCATTAAAACGAGTATTTCAAAACGTTTTCAGCATAGATAGAAGGCAACTGGCCATTAGAATTTAGAAAGGATTTTAAATATTCATCATTCAAACGAATAAGTTTTTGTTTTTCGTTTCCATATTTTGCATACGCGGGTAGTTTTAAATTTTCCCTTATTAAGTACAATAGAACTTCTATATTTGACAGACTTTAACATTTAATACTACCTATTTACATTCACAAAATTTATAAATATATTAACATTCACGAAAAATAAAAGGATGTCACTCAATTTGTCGACGACACCAATGAAAGTGTATTTTAAGAACTTGATCTAGATTTTATGAATCAATCATATTTCATCGATTGAATGCTATATTGTGTTTGTTATGTCAGGAAAGATAATTCTGATAATAAATTTAATAAAAACTATTTCCGATATTTTATACATTTTCACAATAGTTTTTTAGAGTCATTCTATGAGAAACCCCCCAAAACAGGCGTTCTTTCAGATCTTGATGACAAATTCACGCATGTTATAATATGAAGGCAATGTCAGTAGGAAACTAACCCAATTTTGGCAGCGTCATTAACCCTTTTCACGCATCAAGTGACATAAATATATATGACCTAGTGTATATTGTGAAATGCGGTGACCTTTTCTCTGTCGACACGACAACGCCAGCGAGTTATCCACCTATGTATTCGTATAGGAGAACACTCAACAGAGTCTTTAGTCACTCTGCATGCCGACGATCTTTGTCCATCACCAGGAATGTCGAGTTAATTTGTGTGGTGCGACCCCGCGCGCCCATCACAAGGTAACACCAAGATTGGCATACAGGCGCTCTAACGGCTCATTTATGAAATTGTGTAAATGTCTTACAAGCCATTTAGGACAGAACGTCCCTTCATGCTCATCAGAAAACGGTTCCGTATTGTCTTTGAAAAGGGGCGACGACATTATTTCAAAGAAGCTCATCCACTGAAATTTAGTATCAAGGCCAAGCTTCTAATTTGCGACAAGCCATAAAACAATACGCGCTCTACAAACATGTGTATATTGTTCACATGTAGGAATATGCTCGCAGTGCTTAAGTTAAACGCGATTATGTGTGTCATGCACAAAAGACTTATGATGACAGGCAAAATGAAAATATATATGCTCGTTCATACTACAGAAATCCATTCAAAGCCATTTCGCTGTGAATGTGTGTGCGTGTGTGGGGGCCGCAATTGTGTTGGGGTTGGGGCCGAAAGTTTGCCGAATTTAACCCCATCCCTGCCAAAAAAGGACGTGAAAAAAAATTCATCTCTAACACTCGAGTACATGCACACCAGGAAATGGTGTGTGGCAGGGAACATGTGTGGCTGATGTTCTTCTGCGCCCAGCTCCCACCCGCCATTGTCCCCCACCGACATATGTGTGCGGCCACACATTCGTGCACACAATTCACATGGATGCGGGGATTTTCGATAAGTCATTGCACATTCATGCTGTACATTATGAGATTGTGCCTTACGACGTCCCCTCCATTGTGCCCGACGTCCTCACCTCACTTCGACGCCGCGACGAGTATATATGCGTTGAGCGCTGATGGTGAAATTTGCCACAACTTTACGTGTTTCTTTCTTACAATGTCGTGGCGTCGTTCATTGATTTCATTTTGCCTGCTAATCTATGGCCTACAATCATTTGCTGACAGGTGGAGCAGAACTGGGGGGCCAGCGTCGCGGCGCTGTTGCTCGCGTATCAACTGATTCATCAAAAGTCATTAGCTGCGTTGTAATTTCATTAGGGTGCTTTACATTTATTTTATTGTTTCCGCTAAATTTATTTGAATTGATATTTAGCTGGCAATTAAAGTGTTTGCTCGAACGTACATTTTCGGTTCGAAGGGGCCGACTAACCGGAACTGGAGTGGCGTGACGTAACGGAAGGAAGCCGCATGGAGCGTCTTCCAAAATTATGGATCAATGGCATGAAGGTCGCACGATTTGTGGCAGCGATGACGTGCCAAAGGTGGGCAGTGACTGTCTATCAACACCCTTTTAGGGTTGACAATAATATTAAATCCATTTTAAGTGCCTCGCTAAAACGGATCTTCAAGGTGAAATGTGCTATTTCAAAGCTTTTATTTGTAAATGTCAAATTGATTTATTTTTCGTCCTTATGAAATGCGGCCACGCAAATAATCTGTTGCTCTAGGGAATTTAATACGTTGATATTGGCAATATGGATGATAACTGAAAAGCATGCAAATTCAACAGTAAAATCAATTGTAACCATAAAGCTGCAAATTTTTAGCGCCATATCCTTCCATTCAAAAGCTACCTACAAAGTACAAATCCTGAAATGATTGAGTTCCAAACGAGTATTAAGCGAATAAAAATTATTGCACCATAATGCGTGAGCTGGCACAGATGTCACCAAGCGCTTTAGCATAAACGATCTTGTGGTATTACGGTACGCCGCGTCGCGTCGCGTCGCGCCATGCCATGCCACCCATCACCACCCCCACATCCAACAGAGTCGACTCATATGTGCTGCCATCTTCTGCTACTGGCACTGGCAAATCTGAATACACATACACGCAACGGCCAGTGGGACGGGGCTTTGGTTATATTTGGTGTACAACGCCAAACAACAACACAACGTATGCATACGTTACACAATATGAGCGAAATTTATAGCATGCACAAGACTAGCTAGTAATGCGAACACTATGAATAAATAAAGCAACATCTTCCCCCTCCAGTTTGGCAAAAGCACAGCGGCGGAAAGCACATTGAAAGCGCACAGGACAATAAAAAAAAGGACCTACGAGTATGTGCATGATCATACATATGTGAGAGTTGGAACGGGGGCAAGTCACGTATGAATACTAATTACGTTATGTGCTGTATTATGCGCCAAGCTGTACATTTGTACCCAATAGTTTCCTCTTAACTTCTGCATATGTATATGTATTTCCCCTGAAGAGCGATTTCAATTAAACACAACCTCACCATATTAACAAAAAAAAAAACAAAAAACATATTCACGCAAATTACTCCATCCAATTGAAACTTGAGAATTGGCATGAACTCCCAGTCCACACTTCAGCGGTTTAAACGACAACAAATGAGAACTCGCGAAGCTTTTAGGATACCGCCATTGAATATTAATGACCATTAGAGTGGGTGGTCACTGCAAATAAATATTTACATTTGATTTTCCTGTGAATTTTGTACGATGAAGGGGTTGAACATCGAAAAATGAACATTACTGTTTTCTAGTCATTTATTTAAATTAAGAAAGACAAAAATCTGTAAGCTTTAAGGACAATTCATTGATTTGAAATAAAATAAAACTTAAAAAGCTGATATGGCAAGAATTAATTATTAGTATGAAAATATGTGAATAAAATCATTTGCGTGGTCATGACAAACTATATCTTCACAACAAACAAAGAAAAACTGTTTTGTACATAATTTCCTAGAAAATTGTCAAAAACCTCAAAGTAACTTCAATTGCTTAATATGTAGGAACAACCTACATGTGCTTCATGAAGGACAACAGTCTTTAGGACAATCAAGTGCAATCTACTGGAAGACCGGATATTCGTTGATATAGAAATGACTCTGCAAGTAAAATCCTTTGATCCTTTTGTGCTCTATCCTTTAACTTTTTGTACGGGAACCTTCGCTGTTCGATATATCTGCAAGTAAATGGATTCACATTTCATCTCAACTACAGAGGAATTAATTTGTTGACAGAAATGTTCATTTTCGACATGCTGAAAGAACATTTTATTCCAGAAATGTATTCTCAATCTGCATATTCGATTAGCGAATAACATACCGCAGGGAATTGCATATAAATATATCGATTTATGTACACCATTTTTCATCTTAAGCAAAATTCATCAGAGTGTAAGATTTCAAAGTCCCAATAGAATCAAAATTGAGAGACTTGGAGAAGTGAATGCATTCATCACGGCGACCAAGAGAGTTTTGGACGACCAAATAAATTGTAAATTGAAGTAAAGATTTTAATCTATAAATGGATCTCTTATTCAATAAGTATTTCAAGTACAGCCATTTATATTGTAAACGAGCATTTAAAGGTTTTTAACAGGCAAATTAAAGCCAACTCAACTGCAGCAATTTGTGCATCGAGATTTTTAGTTTTACGAAAGCTGCTTTAAAGGAATCGATTTGAATAAAAAATTCTTAGATCATCGCGGTTGAGTCCCTTCTTCGCTAGGACAAAATAGATTCTCACATAACGTTTCATCCATCAATAAAATGAAAATAAGATGACAAACGTATTATGTACGCTCGTATAAATATATTACTGAACAAATATTATATTAAAAACGCATTACAGGACGAAACATTGGACATGCGTCCCAGCATGAGTCTTATAACGTCCTTCACGGGAATAAGTAATAGATGTCAACTAGATGTTCTTTGCAGCATAAAATTACATTTACCAACCCAATAAAAGATGTTACAATAACTCACAAAACAGAGATGTGTCTCCTCAATTTTGTAGCCTTCATCTTCGATCAATGTCAAGTGGACGCCAAACGTGCGCATATAAAAATTGTGCTTCAACAAATTTATTAGGAGCAGCTCCTGCCCGGCCACCAGGCGGGTTCGTCGCAAATGGAAATGGCAATCAGACTTAAGCTTATGTGAGTCCTTTTGTGTGCGCACTAGTGCCATGCCGGGTGACATTAAATTGACGCGAACGCGACCGCTCTCCTTTTCGTCCCTATCTAGGACCCATCAAATCAATTATTATTTGAATGACGGTTGCGGTCATCGCATATTGCGAATTGTCGCATATTGTCGCACATTGTCCAAAGTGATGCCTGTTCAAATAGCACCAAAATATTATTTTATTGTTGGACATTCCCATTGGTGACTTGTGCGTTTGCTGCAGCAACAATTTATGGCAATAGGAGAAGCTTTCCTGTTAAAGTATGGAGGGAACGGCCGCATGGCAAACGGCAGATTGTCAATTGGATTAGTGTAGCCAGGATTTCGATCGGAAATGGCATTGGATCAAGCGCCATGTGGAAATAAATCAGGGTTGAATGTTATTTAAATGTAAATTTGAATTTATGTAATGGCTGCATTGTTTATTCTAAATTTTGTAATAAAAGATAGGAGATTGTGATGGAAACTATAAATTGCGGAATGTCAGATTTTTCAACTGAATTTCACAATAATATTTTACGCTATAAAATCTCTGTGAAGGAATTCAAATTTGTATGGCAACACAATAAACAAGCTTGAATCAATTTAGTTACGAATTATTTTTAAGTGGATAACTTATTATATAAAATATGCGTTGATTTTTTCAATTAGAATGTTTTTTGGTTTTAAATAAAGATTATAATAAAACAATTAAAAAAAAAAGAATTTTAAAACAATGAAACATTAATTTGGAATGTCCAAATTCAACAAATGTGCTAAAATTAGTGTCTAAAATCCGAAAAGCACGACCAATACAAATAAATTAGATTTCCAACGATACAATATGCTAAATGTTCTCTCCAGTATCCCACCGTAATTTGATTTTATTGCATTTCAATAGAACGAAGTTAGTAAATGCTTTCAAAGGATTAAACGTTGTTAGTTTTCATCCGATTGTAAATTCAAATGTTACAGAGTAATTCAGGCACATTACTTAACAGTGATAAACAACTACTTTCCTGTTGTTGTTTTTTTTTTAGTTATCCGACTTATTTACTATTATTTTTTGAAAATAGCTTCACTCTAGCTAAATTTTCTGTATGCAGAAAGTTGGGTATAATGCACATACATCTTCTACAAAAATTAATATTTTATTATTTACAATAAATCAATAACGCTTATTTAGTCAAAAAATAGAGGTCGTACTATTTTGTTGTTTAAAAAACTTCAAGAATCGACTTAACATCCTAGATATAAATAAACCGAATTGTAAAGGAAAATAAAATTAAATAGTGAATTCACTTTAAAATCTGGAATTGAACGAATAGCAAGAAATTGAGAAGCAAGTAATTAATTAATATTATTTGCAATATCTGATTACTGATATTTTAATTTTTTTTAAATATTTCTCTCCGTTTCCGCCAGTTGTAAAAAACAGAAAAAGATTATTTTTAGATTATTTTTGTTTTTGTTGTTTATTCCCTTGCTTAAGGACGCATCTAGGACTTTTACGAGCGGAACTATTGACGCGGCCTTCCCTGCCAAAAACTTCCATGGTGTAAAAAACCAAACAAATGATTGAGTAAAAACATTAATGTCACTTTTTCTATATTATTTGTATCTTTAATCTTCTTATACCAATCACCATAAGCTACTATTAACTTTCTATGTACTTAACTTTTCATACCTTAACGTTGTTACTCGATTTAAGCAAAAAACAAAGCAATTAATCATCGCCTAGCACTGTATCGTACATTGACATCAAATGAAGTGACTATCAAAAAAATGATTCACCATTTTTTTCTTGCACAATAAATTGTCCATGCTTTATCACAGGATCAGGCATCCCCACTTCTGTCAAGGAAAAAGCAGGATGAGCAATACAGAAAAAAAAACGACAAACTCATCATCACACAAGCCTACGGACCGGCTTAACTATACATTCATAGTGATCGAGTCAATGGAGGAGAACAAAAGTGCCCGCAATCCTCCAGCAATTGAATGTCACCTCACTTCAGATTGGAAGTGATTTTATTTTTCAATAGCAAACACCACTTTGACGTATTCATATTCGTATATACATATATGCAGTGGCATGCTTGAGATATGCATAGAACCGGCACACGATTGGCCGCGACAAATCTGCATCGTAACACGAGTAGAACGCTGTACACAAGTGGAGGTGCATCACAATGCATGCAAAAGAATATTTGTATTGTTCTAGCTGAAGTGCTATTCAATTAAAAGCGCGAGTAAGATTCAAACAAAAAACGACGAAGCCTGTAAAAACTGAGACCATGTTCTTAATAAAGAGAAATCTACTTTTAAGTTTCCATGAAAATAGGAGCAGAAGAAAAGAGGCCCAGACAGATAATTAAAATGCAATTTACAAATCACCAAGCAAGGCAATCTAAATAAATTGCAATACGATTCACTTTGCACTGGTAAATTGTAATTAAAATTGTCAGTAACACACCAGCACCAGTTAACACTCAGCAGACTTCACCTGCAACTCACTGTACCATCGATATTCCGCTGCAATTGAAACAATTAAACAATTTGCGTGTATCCAATGATTTACTGGCAGCAGAATAATGCAATGTGCATAATTAAATCATCGCATCCACTTTCTCCTCACACTCAATGCAAATGAAATGCAAATTTTAATTTGTGGCATATCCGCATGCACTAATTCAATTAAAACTGAATGATCACGGTGATTTGTAAGGAGAGCACTTTTTATTTATGGAAGTTATTACAATTCACAAGATATTCGATATCTGAGGGCTTTGCACGACAGTTCGTTGCAGGGGATGATGCACTCAGAGTTGGGGGTTGGTTGGCGGAAGCCGCGGTGTTCACGAGAGTCGGTGCAACGATGCGAAGAATCCCAAAAGCAATCATTCGAATGCTAGCTGCTTTGTTTTCGATATTACGAATTTCAAATGCATCATATAGTTTAACAAACTGCTTCATGTTGACTTAATGCATTCACTCCTCCCATTTTTTTTTTTTTTAGTTGTTGTTGTATCTTCCTTTATTTTTTGTCGCTCCACTAAGGTTTGCCATTCTTTTGCATATCTAGTTTGTGTATGTGTTAAACATTTGCATAATATTTGCGTTCATTCTGTTTTTTTCCCTCATATTTTTAGGTCGATTGTTTCATGCAGATGAACTACTCCCGCGCAGTATCCGTTGCATTTAGATGCATTTGATGCAAATCGAAATCGAATAATAATTGATTGATGCAACTGTATAATATACGGATCCGAATAAGGGCATCATTACTTGAATCATTTCACATATAACACTAAATTGCTTAACTCCTCTCTTTAATATTTTATTATTTTTTGTATTATGACATACTTTTTGATAGTTATTAAATACAATTTATGTTCAATTGTGGCTCATGCTAATAATTGAACAATATTCCCAAAAATCTTTATTTATAAAAAAATGTCGTTCGAAATAGAGTTTTCAATACCATAGTAGACTACTGGATCTTATAAATCATCGGGAATAATTAAAGTTTCATAAATGAATCTTGGTAGTAAGAGAATAATTTATGAAATTATGATAATATGTTTTGACAGCTTGTCAATATCATGCTCTTGATAAGTCTCCAATTTCTAATAGGAATATAAGCTATTGCTCATAACTACATTAATAATCATGAATGATTATGTTTCAATAGTTACAAAAAAAGGTGGCAGGAGAACCAGATCCATGTATCACTTATTTAATCAAATCTATGATCAGTTTCTGAGCATGAATATTAAATTATAAGTATAAAGGTAAGATTCGCCATTTGCCTCTCAGTTTATAGAAATGTTGAAGAACATTCACATGTTTAGCAAACTTGTTTTGTGTTTTTAATGCCTTCAATTAGATAGAAGACATAATTGCCAAAGAAATAATCTGACCTTTTGATTTTGACATATTCTATCCAGAAGGCAAATGTTTGTATCTTTTAATAAAACAATTAAGTAAAACATTGTAAAACAATTAATACAAAGGTTTTCAGGGTGAATTCAATTTTCTAAAATGAATTTTAGGTTATAACATTTTAAAGGCTCAGATTTGGAAGATGTGACAGAAACGACGCAAAAAATAAATTTTAATTGTAACATAGCAGTTATTTTCAACCCATACAAATTGGTTATTTTCTGAAATTATATATAAAATCCAATTAATGCACCTTAAAAAAAATTCAACAATTAACGTGTTCAATTGAAAAGCTCCAGCAAAATATTGCGAAGCACGTCCAAAACAGATGTTCAGGCCTTTTTAATTTTAATAATCAGCCATCATTATAAAATTCATTTAATGTGAGTAATCAACCTGTTACAAACTGTATGACAAATATTTACGAAAATCATTAACACTTGCACGCGCGCGCGACACATATCCGTTGAGCGTGTTTGATGTGCCGCTGTGTCAATTCATTTTGACGCCCTTACACCTCTGACATACGCCTGTTTATCCGTATATGAAGTTGTGTACCCATCCTGTCCCCACTTACAAAGAGCCCATAAGTATGACATGACGGGCAAAAAGCTCTGCACACACGTCACAAGGCGCTGGCGGCAAGGGCGCGGGCACTGCAATCAATGCACATTGCACATGGCTGCACTGTGCCAGGCTCAGTGAGGCCGACTCTGTCTGGATGCGCCGAACGAAAAATCCATCGTAAATAGTTGTGTAAACACAATGGCACTGGCAGCAACATAAAACATGATTTTCTCATATAATTTAAACGTACATACAATATTATTGGCATGTCCTCATCCTGGCAACGTGTAAGCACACAGAATCGATGACATGTGACGTAATATATGATCTTGTTTGAACACTAGTACCCATTAAGGACATTACCAATTCAGTGGGGGTCGGGTGAGACGCCATCATATAGTGTCAAGTCGCCGTGCTGATTGACGATTCAGCAATCAATTTAATGTAATGAAGTATTTATGCTGAGTACATAGCTGCAGCATATAAACGGCTTGAGTGGTTGATTTGAGAAGATGTGTTCATTTATGTATGATTAAGTAGAGTCGAACAGATTCCTTAGTCAGTTAACTATTGGAAGAGGTCTTTATACAAATTGTTTGTGTTCTTCGAAGAATCACTTAATGAGTTTTGGATTATCATAACTGAAAATATATTTTTATCATCTTATTATTTTCCAGTACCACTTTTGAATAAGTTTAAGGTCCTTCAGACATCTAAGCATTCATCTACATCCACTTGATGAATTTATAGAAGCAATCCTGCCTTCCATCTACCAAACTATTACAAGTTGGAGGAGAGAAAAAAAATGATGCAGTCCTTTTATCCTCTGACCTTGGATGACAACGGAGTCAAGCTTAACTGACTTTGTGCATAAATCAAATTGTACTCGGCCAGTTGTTATCTTAGAGTTTCGAACACATTATTCAAAGCCGAAAACTTTTCGCATAAATCATTTAGAGGGTTAAGCTCTCCATCTATCTTTATGCCGAGTCCTGGGTGACACGATTCAAAATTATAGCGGCGTATACGTTTGACGAAGTTATAGGATATGTGTCTAATGGTCATGTTTCAATTTCGAAATGTGGCCAGATTTTATATTCCCTTTATTATTCGCGATACTAACTTCAATTCAGTTCTTGGCATCCTTGTTCACAGACATCTGCCAAATTCCGAACGTGTTTGTCATTTGAGTATCGAACAACATTTTCGATTCTGATTAACATGTGTGCACAAACAAGGAACGCTGAAAAGTTTCACGGTGCTGTTCGAATTGTGCGTCGCAAAGTAGAGGGTCTTCATTATAAATACGACGCCACTGCCATGGTGTGTGGGTGGCATCCAAAATCATCAAAGCGATGTACACGCGCTTGAGGAAGCACACACTCCACACTGCACAGGTACGCCAGAAATCGCTTCAAACACTATAGTTTGTGGACAAAAGTTTGCACAGCCATTTCTACTTCGCATTCCGCTTGCTTCGATCCTCTGCTGCATCCCTGATTTCGGCAACTTTCGAAAGCATCATATAAACATAAACAACATTTAGCTGCATAACTATAAAGCAGGCAGAGCTTTGTCCGAGAAAGTTTTCCACAAATAGTTACACCACTACCAAGCCAGGCAACACACACACCCAAATTACGAACTAAAAGAAACGCTTTTTGGGTAGGCAACATCCCACAGAGCTTGCCATCTTTCCGTTAAATATCTCAGGTCCGACGGTGGCAAGTGCAAATTATAATTTGCAACCAGGTAACTTGTGGGTGCACACATACAGCACAGACACTTTGTGTTAAATGAGCAAGTTTTAAGATAAGAAGCTTCATGAGTTCTTCTGTTTCAAAGTGATATCATGCTGCACTTTGTACGGAAAATAGAAAATTCACGAGTTCGTGTTTCACCCAGCTAAGAACTAAAAAGCTTACAGCCACACCGTCTTCCTTATATCCTAATATGTATAGTCCTCGAGCAGGTATCTAGTTTTCACGTTCTCATTACGAAGATTCTGGGAGTTTAAATTTTGGGCAAACATTTTTTTAGAATCACAACTTAATTACCCATCATTAGGGCACCACTACAATGCAACACAAAAACAATGTTGCAGAAATACAAAAAAATCCTCACTCAACAAGAGCTTTAATTCTGTAAATGTTTAAAATATCCTTGTAACTAGAAATTCAAACGAAATAAAATAATAATTGGTTTAGTGTTAAAGTCACTACGAATTGAAGTTCATTCAAAGAAGCTTTTTTTCTCTCGCAGTTCTCAAAGGTTTGGTTGTCTTGTCTAGTGGAAATGCTGCTGTATTGTTATATTCTAGTCCAGTTTTGAATCAAGGAAATCTCTACTTGAAACTTTCCGGGCAACAATACACTAAACGAAGACGTACAATCAGCCTTTGGGAGCGACGCTGGAAAATATGGTCCGTGTGCATCTAAATTCAATTTCTGTTACTCAACACGAACGTGCAGCGCATCCTTTCGTCTACCTATGTCAAGACGTTCACTTGACATATATACCCACATTTATATTGTTTGCAAACACATAAATAAAATGATTCAAAATTCATTTTTCCTACCACCCCTTATCACCGTTTGAACATGAAGACTGCACCTAATGAAATAAAGAACAATTTTTGTTGAATGGCAATATTTTCCTTCAATTTTCCTTTGATGTATAAATTTAAAACTTTTTTTAAGGATCAATAATTGTACCTAGACTTTTCGACAATCATAATATAATGGTGCTTTATTTGGTAATTTCAGTAAAGTAAAATATAATAAAATTTTAAAGCTGACACTTTAAAGGTGAGCCGAAATTTAAAATCGCAAAGAAAATTAGTATTCAAGGTGTTCAAATACCTATTAGAATTATGAACAATAAAAATTGCTCAGGGAGCCTTTAAATTTATGTTATTTACCAAGTTTATATGATTTACATAAAAATTCATACCCAAACTAATGCTCTTTTCCGTGCAGTAAACTCTCACAAAAATGACAAACCAAATGGAATTCTCAAGCCATCTCCATATGCAGTAGAACAATTTTGCTGGAGATAATATTTTTAAAGAAAATGAACTAACGTGTCAGAATGGCACACAAGAAAATGTGCACAGCAAAGATGAAAAAAAAAATCTACAAGAAATACTATAAAGTTTCTCTTTTGGCAGGCTGCCGTGCTCAGAAGACTTGGTTATTCTAGAGGAATGGAAGGCGAGCAAATGTATAGGAATTTTTCACTCAACTTTAGAGCTTAGTAGTGTGCACCCGGCTTCTTGTACATGCTTTTTTTGTTCTGCCGTACTCTTATAATTTTAAATTCCATTCATAAAATCGTGTCAATATGTGGTGAAATGTGTATGGTGTATAAAGTAACTGCCACACACCCCAGTCCTCGCTGAATTGTGTGATGAAACATATTTTACCATCTTTTTATATTTGTCCACCCCATTTCAGAAGCGGAAGAAACAGCGCAAAATTCTGCAAAGCAAGAAAAAACTGATGGCAACAATTTAGTGCACACCTGAACGCGAAACCCCACATTGCTTATGATTTTTCTTTGCTGCGACAAAGTTTGTGACGGAAAGAAACGAGAAAAAATGTACACAAAATTGCGGTGCGCGGCAAATAGAAAACTCTATTGTAAGTGTATGTATATAAGTCAGAAATGTACAATGAAAAGCACGCGGAATTATGACAGCATACTTTTTCTGTTTTCATACACCCGAATGCTGACTTTTAATATCATATATGTATCTGATGGAGGGAAGAAAAACAGCGGAGAGCTTTTAAGCTGTATTACACTTTCATTATTCGGTAACAGTCCCAGATGCGGCGCAGATGGTATGGTAAGTGCTGGCTACAGAAAGCTTTTAGATTTTTAACTAAAAGCTGAGACTTAAAAACTCTGTGTTTACTTTAAAATTACTAGTGCAAGTCTTTACACCTCTCCGTCTCCCAATAAACAAGCGTTCACATAAATCGCCAAAAAAAAAGTACACATCTTACCGCAACTATTTTCCAACCATAAATCTTGTTTGACACGAAACAGAATGGTTTTGCGAAGGAGTTAAATCGATTGCCGTCCCATCCCTAAAGTGAGTTTCTGGCCTGAACAATTGAACAGCAGCAGCGGCAGCATACCAACACATTTGGGGGGTGTTCTTTTTTTTTTTTTTTTATTTTTTTTTTAAATCAACTGAACGCTTTCGTGCACTGAACTACACAAGACGACGAATTTAGCGAAATAACTGTGCAACGCAACGGTGACATATGAACACGATCCACACACAACACAACCATGTGGACCACCGGTAGCATGGCGTTACAAATGCTACACTTTGTTAGAGCGGTGGCTGTGGGATTGTAAATGGAGTCGTTTATAGACAAGCTTAGGGGATGAGAATGTTGTGGGGGAGGATGGGTGAAAAGTGGAAACGCTTTTATTGATGTGCAATAAAAGTGACACAGCGTATTAAACTAATCGATGGGCGGATGGAAATGTTTTGCCTCCTTATTTCTTGTCAGTCGACGGATACGTTATTTGAATTGCTCAACAAGCAGTCGTGTAACGTGCGAATAACAATTCAATGTGCGTTTAAAGTGACGTTTACCCACCCACTTTCGATGTCTTAGACGGGCGTGGAACGAGGCATTGTTTTGTTAAAGTTACTTAAGGTATTCAAGCATATTAACCACACATTATTTATGTATTATGTATTGAGGAGAGAGAGCAAGCATGGGCTTGACACACACGACTTTTTGTAAAAGCAATTTCGAAATTAACGGATAAGCTGTTAAAATTACTGAATTCCTAGAATTGTTTCACTAACTTTGTGATTTTATAAACATTTTGTGATGCAACAATATTGTAACAAACATTCATGCTGCCTATTGGAAAAACAAAGAAAATTAGATGTTAATTTTTTGTTTGGGTAATTCTTGTAAGTTCTCCTTCTTTTCGAAAAATTCACAAATATATCAGAAAACTAGTGAACAAAGAACGGGAAATAGTTCACAAAAAAAGGCCAGTAGAATAAATAAAACAGGCAACATTAATCCGTGATTAGCAAAAATCCAACCCAACTAAGCCGACGAACATACGTGATGGTAACAACGATTGTTAATAAAAGGTGAGCACTGAGCAATGAGCATCCTTAATTACGATATCGTGACGCCTTGCAGCCACTCAGCCTTCGAAATTAGTTACATACAGGAATCTCACGACAATAAAATGTAAGTCAATTCAAAATGTTATTCACCCTCATTAAATGGCGTACTCAATTGTGTCTTAGATATGTTAGTGTTAGTAGAATTGCCGCGCGAATTGGGTGGTGGGACGCGTCGTCATCAGCATGGAGCTCGCATTCATTTGTGTACAGTGAAAATGAAAAT
>JANSTS010006130.1:20490-30701 GCA_026546915.1 Sylvicola fuscatus | reverse complement strand
AGAAATGAAGTGTGATGGAATATAATCGTCATTGTCATCCATATTGGATTTCTGAAAGCATTTACGGCAGTCTTAAATTGCTTTAAAAGCTTTTCAAAGGATATTGCAAACCATGAATGCTTTATGGTATCAAAAGCTTTTCAACCGAATGAATTCTGCACTCAAAGGAACAAAACATGCCAAATGATCTCTTCAACTGTACATGCACTTTTTTATCTCCATGTAATTCATTATTCAAGTTTATGGCAAATCAACATATTTTAAGGAATTTTCATTTAATGCTAGTATTCGAATGTTTATAAAGGGAAATTGGTAGAAACTTAAATGAAATTAAACACAAAAAGGTGTATATTGTACATTGAATATAATAACAAAACATTTACTCTTCCTGCTGAAAAATTTATTGTATACTAAATAGTTTCGAGCTTTTATGAAAAAGTAACTAGCATATAAAGTTTTCCCATCAGCCGTAAACGTCGAAGAGGAAACGTATTGTTCACCTTTTGCCTGACTTAACAATATTTGTTCATTGTTTCTCAATAATTTTATAGGTGAGACTTTATGGGTGCGAGCCAAGGCGACTGTTGCAAGGATGCTTTCTCTTTATCGTTTCCTCTGAATATCTGCACAATTTTTTCAATTATATTATTTTATTCTTGCAGCTACCCCAATCGTTTATCTTCGATGCTGATATACGACTCTGTTTTCATCGTCAATTTTTATACTTCTTTGCGGTTCATCTTATTGCAAACAAACATTTCCACCAGAATTGTGTCTTTATACGTATACTTATGGTGTATTCATTTATGCCATTTTACAAACTGTCTTCAGTTTATCTCTTCATTTCGTGTGTTTGCCAAAGTACTTTCTTTTTTATTTGCCTCCCACCACAATGCAGCCCACTCCAAATAAATATCAATTTTTGTCTCCATCACAACCAGTTCGATTATGTTCATGAAGCTTCTGTCTTCAATTGATCGGTCGAAGAAAATGTAACCGTGCATTACAACCGAGCGCCATACATGAACGCGACGAGCACATATGTTACGTTTGCAAGTGGGAGAACCTTGGCTACAACGATATGTGTTTTACAAAAAATTCATTTCAACTGGGAAAACATTTTTATTTGTTTTAAATTTCATGGCTTCTATAGATAATATTCTTTCATGTTTGTGAGTACTTGCACAAACATCCCCTATATTTACACATTTACTTGTATCAATATGAGCTGATATTATTTACTTCAATTCAATCATTGATTACATTAGTTTGTGTTACGAGTGTATTTATTCAACGAACGTTTGAACAAAGTGGTTACAAGTCATTTCCCTTAATTAATCTTACCCTAATAAAGAGTGAAGACCACATGAGTTTCACCACAAAAAAAGCTCTTTCAACGTACCAATTTCATTACTTACTAACATAAACATGAATTCAATAATACAGTTTTAACCCATCCCCTTATTCAAAATAATGATACATAGAAATATAAATAACATAAAGGACTCGAGAACTTGACCTCATTTACGGAACCATCTTACTATTGCGTCATTAAAAGCTCTAGATGCATTACAAATGTCCATTAAACAACCACCCCATTCATGATTCTTAGCTTAAAATATAGAAAAAGCAATCTTAATTACTTCACTAATAATCTTCCTTCTGAGAACTTGATAAGCCATCCCTTTTGTAATTATAAAATGCTGTCGCCCGGACACAGAGGGAGTGTAAAAAAGCGTCATTTGCTGAATAACAAACAAAACTTTGAGCATCCAAATTGATAACAAAAAGGCCGGGCCCAAGACCAACGAAGGCGCTCCGCGAGGATGACGAAAATGATAAATGACACTCTTTGGCCATAATTACTGTTGACGACTTCGATGGCTTTGCGTATTTCAGCAAATATTAATCAGCCGTCTTTCATCGCCGAACCAAAAAGAATCTTTGTGGATGTTTTTCCTTGTGCCCAAACAAAAGAATGAAGAACTGCGTCGCCCAGCATTTGGGGAATACACACATTTCATCAAGACCTCATAAGGGCTTATACCATCGCCATCATGCTGTTCTTGGCGAACGCCCGACGAATGCCTCAACAAGTTTTGGCGCGCTCGCCACATCATTTGTCATCCTGTATGTCCTGTGAGTATACACGCCGTAACAGCAGGACCTTTTTTCGTACACTCATTACCTCCATTAGGCCTTAATAAGGGTGTCAAGTGATTGCGTCTCACAAGACACAATAATGTTTTGATGAATGTTATGCTCTAGCCGTTCATTTCAATATCGTTTCTCGACAATTAAATTATTGCTACAGCATTGTTGTTGATTATGCTGCATACGCGGTTACGAATTAATTATGAAAACGATAAAAGCTATAAAAATTACACAAAAGTAGTGGGCGTGAAAGCTTCCGCGTAGGGTGGAGGGCTGCTGTTCATAAAACAACAGTAATTAATAATAACAAACTTTACATTTATTAATTCATGTAATTTATTGCAATTAGTCTGAATGTAAAATTTGTGTTAATATTTTTTTCCTTTTCGCATTTATAATGGATCTGATATATTGTTTTGCATAAATTATGATTCTGTATGGAAAGGCCATTCACAGAAATAGATATACGGAAACAGATCTCTTTTTTGGACTAATTTGGGATTATTTTTGGGCATGTGAATCTAAATAAATAAATATTTTAAAAATATAATTGGCAAAATACATTGACAATTTCTCAGTATCAAAAATACGAAAATCTAAACATCTTTCTGGAATCAGATACAACTGGAACAAAAAATACAACTTTAAATTATGTATCGACGAATTTGGTGCAATTATTTTGTATTAATTCGTCTAATACCCAAAATATGTAAATTAATGAATAGGATTTTTAATCTATCTATTTTAATATGATAAAGATGGTAACACGTTTCTTCGCATTGAAATATCAAAATATTTGCATTTTCCGAAATTGAATTAGCCCATAAAAGCAAGTACTTAAACTCATTACATGTAAATGTCTCACAAGTCACCAAGACAACTTTAAGAATCTGATCAGTCCATCTGACAAGAGAATTAAGCGAGCGCACACACTAAATGACTTGTTCATTAATTTCTAAATTATTTCACCTAATGACTTGAGTAAATTTTCAACTTCCGATAGCAAAGAGCGCCCACTTTATTATGTCCGCCCACTGGCAATACCCATCTTCCAAGGCAGCTCTTCCTTTTTGAGTACATACAGACATTCAACAATCTTCATGTGCAATTTATTTGCTTGGCAAAAGGTAATTTGTCTTCATTTATCTTGCGGTGTGGTGTGTGCGACTGCAAATGCAATTGCATTTGGGTGCCACTGCAGAACGCCGAACGGACGACAATACGTGAAATGAAATGGATTACAGAAGGGTAAGGGTAAGGGTGGGCACTGCTGCAACACAAAAAAAAAATAACATCGATGTTTTGTACTTTTCATCGTTTTAAACTAACACAATTCAGACCTCATGTCTTGCGGGAGATGGTCGCTCTAGACTAAATAGTAGATTCTCAATTCGAAATCAATGAATGAGATTAGACTGAATGTATTTCTTTTAGTGGCTTTATCAAATAATGCATTATTTTGCGGTATCAGTTTATTAAATTGAGATCTCGTTCCGTTTTAGTCTTTGTTCTCCATTTTAAACATCTTGGATTTACAACATGCTATCTTGGTGCAGGAAATTGCATTTTTTTAGGAAAGGTTTTTAATAGACTGTTGGCTTGGTAGATTCACTCAAATAAAAGTAATGAAATAATTTAAATGTCGATAATTTAATAATATCCCAAAAAGCAATTACCTATCAATCGATTGCGCACAAAACAATGGCATTTATCGATGTACCCAACAATTTGAACGTGAAATAGGCGGTAATTGCACATTTTGTATTCATTATGAGAAGTTCTAAATATCATATCCTAACAAATAATGAATACTTTGCATTACCAAACAAATGTCAGTGTTCTGGAACTGACACACCCACCCACGAAATACAATCCGCCGAAAAAATGTTCGTGTACATCATGGAGTACGTACCGCCAACATAATGACGGTGTAATCAAATTAATTCAACACCATCGCTGCCACTTAAAGACGTACGTTATTTCGTTGAGTTTTGCATTGTTATTATGTATTTGTTGTGAGAAAAATACCAAGTTGTTTGAATTAGGAAACCTCTAAATATTCATCATATGGTATTTCACGCCACACGTTTGAATAGCAGAAAGCTGATAGCTGAGGTATGTTTTGACACGTTTAGAATAATCGTTATATTTGCTGTACAAGAACTCACTTGGATTAAATGTAAATGTTACATATTTTAAAGAACATTACATAAAATTTACATTCTTAATTACCTAAAAAAGTGTCGTTCAGATATCGATCCTCCTGACAGCATCCTTTCGTACTGCCCATAATATTCTGCCTCGAAGAAAGAAAATGTAAACGCTTAAGAAGACGCAACAGCAGCGAAACATTTTTCGCCATGAAACTGCGTTTTTTATTGGCTGGGGCGCGTGTTTTCTCCCGGTGCGGGCGCCGAATGCGTGCTCAACACTCTTGCTTCACTTTTCATTGCCTGCATACACAATTTTTGGCAGTAAATAAAATTTTATAACACATTTTGACATCGGTAGACGTGACAGGAAAGTGCAAATTGCCCGCGTACACGCACCGCGCGACCCAGAGGTGTTACAGTGCCAGTAAAGTGGGTGGCTTTCCTGCGCACATCTATAGGAAACAAATTCCTCACAAATTCGATGAATTTCCTTGTTGGCTGTTAGCGGCATTAAGAAACGCATTTCAGCAGCTCAAGAAACATCTTCATGAAAATAATTTGAAGCTATGTGTACATATATAGGATAACAATTTAGATTGGCAACAACAAGGACGCATAAAAACTTGAGAATAAGCACAATGGACGTGCTAAGGCGGCATTTTTTCGCGTGATCGGCGACGTAGAACGACAACATCTTGAGAATTGCGTGAACTACGGCATATTATCGTCGACATTTCCCAAATTGATGCAAATCCACTTTTAGCATTTTGATATTGAGTTACTGAGTTTGGCATTCATCTGCTTAACACAATTCCGCGATGCGTAACATCTCCGCTCATGCACTGCGGTCCACCCAATATTCCATAACACCTCCTCGATGCTGTTGGCCGGCGGACGGGGGAAGAAAGGGGTGCACTTTTAACTTTCTTGCTTTACATCAATTCGGATGGAAGACTCCGTTGATATGCGCCGTGTTGGCTGCGGTCGCTTTTTTAATCGCGCTTCAAAACCCATGCTGCTGTGGAAAGGGTTGGACGTGAACAAGCGTGGTAAAATAAAATACAAATAAAAAAAAAACTTTATGGAATATGAAAATGTATTCTATTGAACATGCTCATGATGTTGAACGCATAAAAGAGTGTCTGGAACGACGCCGCCCGACCATAAGCCACCTCAGATAAATTTAAATAAACACAATTATGTATCCGCGCCGAGTGATTCGCGTTCGCGTTTTATTGTGCAGCATAATATGTGCCACTTGAACACGTTTAGTTCAATGCAGCGTGCAGCACAAAGTCATATTGAATGAAGGCGATAAGACGAATAAAGTGCTTACTGCTTCGGAAAATACGGCGCGCCTCAGGACAATCGTTGGAAATCCTTTAAAGCATAGCATTATAACGAGTCTAGATGGATATGGCTGTGGCCCAATCTGAACGATCGAATTCAACTGGAGGGTGTTACATTGTTTTTCCAAGCAGCCCCCTCAATTGCAGTCTAGTCATTCGTGCATGCCTCAGTGAATGCCAAAGACCAACTTTCATCTGTTGAAATTAATGATGAAGCAAAGATGAAGGTGTCATGTATCCTAGGAGTAAGTGATATTAATATCGACACGATCTAATTCAAGCGATTCAATTTATAATGAATCAAAGAAGGGACAAGGCCATTCTATTCGTCTTCTAGATTATGATTAAGAATTGGATAGATTTATAACTTACAATTTCTTGGAAGATTTTATTTATGTTTCGTTTCTCTATCTAAAAACAAAAATAATAAATACCAATTGAATTGATTATCGAATTCCCAACCTGACATGCAAATACACCTTATTTTTGGGAATTTCAAAGAAAAAGTTGACTTAAAGATTTTTAATTCTTATTAAAAAGCGTCAATTGGGCCTAGGCAACCAAGAACCTACAAAGAATTGGGAAGAAACCTACGTCAGAACTTATTCAGCTAGTTTAAAATCTACATTTTTTCCTGCAATTTTCCTATAATGTAAAATACCAATAAATGTTGTAAGAAGGAAATTAGCTTTAAAAATTTCCACCTACTTTCAAGTGAAACAATTTGCTTCCGCACAGGATTCACCACAAATGTCCACACCTACACCAAATAGCTAGACGAATCGCTTTCAGGCGTCAATTGACCTCCAACAAATAAATGAACGGATTGCCAGCTTTACCCGGCACAATTCGCGGATGTGAAATAAATATGTAAGAGAAGATGTAGCTAAAACGCGGTTGAAAACGGATAAATCTGTTTAGTTTCCGACTGGTTTCCTGTCTTCGGCTTCCCTTTCCCTCCTTCGACATACATTTTGTGTACATTTTATAGTGGTGGTGGGTAAAATACATTCAACTGCAATGTAAAATTGATTTTAAATTGAAGATTTTCTAGTTGTTCTGCTGCAGCGAATGGAAGACAATCGAATCGCAGAAATTGGACGCTGGTGAAGACGAACATGTGGATAGATACATTGTTAATGGTGCAGTAGCTGACTGAAAGGAAAGTCGACATTGAATATTATCGATTTATTTGGTCAACTTTACACCTTTTTTTTATTATTATTGGAAAAAAATCAAGCATGAAACTTCCATCAATTGATGAGCCAATGATAGCAAACATAAAATGCATACATACGCCCCTTTAAGCCCAATGATATAAAATTCCTGCAAAGCCCTTATCCTTCATTGTAATTCAATTAGGCGAGCATACATGCGATTCTTACGCATCGTAGCCAGCATATTTGCTCGTATTTAGTGGCATCGCAACGTGCCAATGTGACCGCAATGGGTTTTAATCTCTCCCATCAGAGCTGCTCCCAATTTAACCCATGGCAGCCGGAGTTACTCTCAGACACAATTTGCATCACAAAACCACTAGAATATACTATGTACTATGCTAAATCGAATTACTTAATATGTGTCTGATGGATAATACATTAGAGAGTAATTAATTATTCAGCATCACGGGCCCGAAGATGTCGTAATTAACACCTCGGTTACAAAACATATGCAAGCTTGTATTGGTGTCGGCGTGTATCTATGCGAAGGTGGCACTCCAACAGAAGCCAGTCAGATATCCTCAATTTGATTAAATCAATGTCATCGAAGTGTATGTCCGGCCTGAAATCAATGTTCAATATTTTGAGCGCCTCCTGCCCCTTGGAATGGCCCCAAACCAGCCCAGCAACGTCAGTGTTGATAAGTGACGTGATGCGGAAGTGACTGTACTGCAGCCATGAGCCATTTATCAGCATAAGGGCCGATGTAGGCTTCGATATGTTGTCTCACCGTATTATGTGTGGGGTCGATATGAGTGAAAGCTTGCAGAAAATGAAGTTGATCGCAGGCTGCATTGTTTGGTGCGGATGAGTGCGCGCTTAAAGCCATGTAGGTACAGCCCTCCTGAGTGGATTAAGTTGTGACGCGATATCAGGATCAGTAAACGCTGTTTTTAGTTCATCTGGGAATGAATCTAAACTTGGGAGTTTTTAAAAATTCTGATGTAAAGATTCAGCTTTTAAGCTAATTTCGTAAAAGCTCTCTTCCAATTCTACGTTTTTTTTTCTGAATCAAAACCTGGTTCTAAATACTTTATTCCTAAATAAATTAAACAGAAGGTGTTTTAATTAGCAAACTTAATTTAAAATGCATTCAAAGGTGTGTCTGCGTGAGCAAAAAATGTGTTTGAAAATTGTTGAGCTTTTGCTCTTTGCAGCACAAACAGTCCCACCAACTATAGACCAGGAGCACGTGACGTGTTGAAATTTCCGTCTGCACAGGACTCAGTGTGACCAAAATGTGTGCCCTGTATTCACGGCATCCTGTTTTGTGCGCCCTTCCCACCTGCAGTTTATCGCCGTAACGTCTCCAACAATAAGTGGAGTTATAACCACGGCGTCACACATTTCCACACTTGTGGACACAAACACGCCCAGGACACGGTCGTCCAATTAGTCAGTGCGGCGTTTCGGAAAAGTTTTTGGCAGTTTTCAATAGACTGCGTTCACTTTGTGGTATTTGTCCTGTACAACCACAAATGTGCATGAAATGAAAACTACCAGCAATGTGGAGGAGCATCAACTATGTTCGGAATTCATCACAAAGTTTGCCATAAGAATATAAATATATTAAATTCCATGCACCAGCATTGAAAGGACGATTTATCTCTAACTAGAATGCATGTCATTCAAATATAACTGCGTGTTTGCGAATGTATCCTATTTTATATTGAAGTATGTGCATATGTCCTTTTTAAGCGTTCTTTTCACTATTATTTTGCGGTATTGGAGTTTTCAGCTTTTTTGACTATTTCTCTTTCGATGATACTTTCATTCAAACTTGAAATTTTATTAGAGTTCTTGTTTGAGTACATGAACTTCTGTTAAAACTTACATAAATTTCTAGAAAAGCTGGAAAAGTATCGACTCATTTCGTATTACTTTTAGTTTTCCCGTTCTTATCTTTTCCGAAGTAAGATATAAAAAATAATAATTTAATTACCATCAATTATAGTTTCGCCATTATGTCCTATGTGTCGAATTGAATATCCCTCTTCTGATTAAGGAGGCTTTGCTCACAAACAAAAAAGCATAATATTAATTGATAAAATTCAATTTTTCACAAAGCAAACTTAAGTTTTGTAAGTCCTCGCTTTTATTTCAGTTGAGAAAATTTGAATCACATTCATCAATTAATTAGAAAAATGTCGCAAAATATTTCCGATCGTAATTTAAAGGATGACCAGGAGCTGGACGATATATTGAAAAAAGTACTAATTATAAATGAAGATGGTTTGAGGCCGGATTTATCAATGTTTACTAATCAAGTTGATAAGAACTTAGAGACTCAATGTTGCGACACCACTGAATCTGGAGATTGTCCATCATTAGAACAGTTTATGATGGGTATCCAGAAATTGTCACAAGATATGATGATGGCTAACAAAGCGAAGATGGATAATGCTGTCGACCCAACAATTGTAGAAACCGACTCGGTTAAGTGTGAAGATAACATTGACCGTGGTGAGACATTAAATGAAATGTCATTTGACGATAAAATGGATATAAATTCTTCCTTTGAAACTTGTGAAGACTCAATTTTGACCAGAGGAATAAAAAAATTATCAAAAGATGTTATAAATCCATTATCTATTGAAAAGTCCAAAATATGCAGCAAGCTGTGCGATGTATCCTTAGATGAACCATCTGGCGAAAATTCTTATTGGCAGGATATTAAGCGTAGTGAATTGTATGCTGAAGTGTTAGATTTTGGAGAGAATTTCCCGAAGTGGATAGAGAAGAACAGTAACGAAAAAAAGCGCTGTGGCCAGCTGCAATTTCTTAATCAATTGAAATCTTTCAAAGAAACTTACAATCAGCTTAAGAGTGCAAAGCCACAGAACTCTGACGAAGTAAATATTCAACATTTCGAGAAGTTGGTGGGAATGATGCATATCTTAAAAAATCTTTGAACAGCCACTTGCAATCTTCTCGGTTTGCTTTAATAACTGTTAATTCATAATTAGATTGCATTTAATTTAGTTATAATTTTTTTTGTTGTTCATTTAATGGTTCCCTGTACAAAAATATTAAATATTAATAAAAACAAAACTATATCAAAAGGTTTTATCAAATTTTCACCCTAGCGCTCGAAAGATGGCGTTTGTTGTTATAACTGAAGCTGGTTTGAGTTCTTGATAACTAATTAATTGCATTATATTTAATTAAATCAAATATGGATACTATAAAAGTAATTAATACCTTTATATAAAACCGATAATGTTAAAATTATTGAAAACCATAAAACATGTTCATTTTTGCAAATTTATTTGAAAATCTGAAAGATGGCACTGTAACAATTTGAAAAATGGTTTCTGTCTTCGGTTTACTAAATA
>JANSTS010006128.1:5115-18553 GCA_026546915.1 Sylvicola fuscatus | reverse complement strand
AACAATTGCCAAATATAGAATGTACATATATTTCAAAACAAATGACAGTCTAGCGTTGCCCTTTATAAGAAATGTTTTTCACAGTTTCTCATGCAACTAAAATCTTAATTTTTCATACAAAACAAGTTCGCAGTGGAAGCATCAATCTCGCTAATCTGGTACCACTGACTAACAGCGGCAGCACCAATCTCTGGTTGAACCGCCATATTAACTCTAATTTTAGTAGTGTTATCAAATATCGCGTTTTTAAATTTTCCTGTTTTAATTAAATAACAGTAAAATTCGGCGAACCACAACACAATAATTGTGCGTGTGAATAGCGACAGGAACATCCCAAACGATCGAAAGGTTAAACGAACGCTGAAACGGCACTGGTGCTATGTCTTTTTTATTGAAAAAGGACGAGGCCCACGAGAACGAACCAACTATGTCACTTGCCCAATCGTCATGCCCAGCGATGGACAAATGTAAGAAGGTAAATGGAAGCGCCGCGGCTGGCACCAGTGCGGGCACCAGCCAGACGGCACGAAATCTAAAGGAGGTGCCTCCAGCCGCAGGTTGTAGCAACACAATTGTGCAACAACAACCACAACAACAATGCACACCGAAACGCGTCGATCTGCTGCAAAATGTTGAGGTGTGCGACGGCGACGTCGGTCACAAAATTGCGCACGCCGGTGGCTGTCATCACACGGCTAGCGAACGCCGAACTGGAATTGCGGAGTCACGAGACATGTTTAATGGCGACGAGCATTTGCCACTTCCTAGGCATAGATGTACCAATTACAAGGTTTGTTGTACATTGGTATATGAATTCGTGGAACAAGTGGGAAAATAGGAAAATCCAATTTGATCGTGTAGTTCTGTTGCATTGCTTGTTGCTGCTGTGAGTTTGTGGTAATAATGTTTTGTTTTTTTTTCTTTTTTGGTTCAGGACGAACACGACCATGATATTGACGACGTATTTCGCCTTTCTTGTGCATGCGCTCAATGTTTAAAATATCGCGAGTCGGTGGTTCAGGTGCTTATGGAGGAGTTAGAGTACAATATGCTGTGGGAGCGCCTTCAAGTTATTTTTGGGAGACTTTACACAAATATACTTGGGTAAATACATTTTTATTTTTAGTTTTACCGTTGACTAAATTCTTTGATTTCAGTGAAGAAACGTCGTCGGTTTATTGCAAATACAAAGCAATGATGACCAAAAGCGCCACAAAATGGATAAGTGATGGAAATCTCGACTATAAATTGCACTTACAAGGATTCAATATACCGCTTTCGAATCGACTGACATCTTTGGTGGCATTTAGCATGTATGTATAGGAAAACCGTCCTCAACTGTTGCTATACCCGACATCCCTTTGAAAACACCCACACATTTTTCTCTCACGTTTTCAGGTTATTTGCACGTGATCCACATCAGCTGTTTGAGCTTTTATGTGTTCAATTGCGATCCATTGCAATGTCCTACTGCGAGGGTATTTTGGAAATCATTCAAAAAGACAACAAAAAGAACGAACCATTGTCAAACATAAGGAGATTTAGTTCTCTCAAACTGCTGACCAGTTTGCTGGATGGTTACGACATCATGATGGCAGCTTCGGAGCAGCTAAAGGCGCCACTTTTTGAGGCACTTCGTGTCTATTTACTGCAATTTTCGCTCACCTGGTCCACACTTCACAGGCAGATCTATCATCGATGGGTGTACATGGAAATTCAGGATTACATTCCTGACTGCATATTACTGGTACAGTATTTGGATAATACAACATTTGTTCATAGATTTAAAATGTTACCTTAAACAGCTAAAGGAGGAGTTGAGTGCAGACGAATACAAGGCCATGGTCTATCGATTTATGGAGTTTGAAAAAAGCATGAGCACGACCAAAATCACTTGGAAAACGGTTTGGGGTCTCCTGCATAAGATGCATATGAATAAGGAAGATCGAGCGCGACGACATCGCATTCTCTTCATTCACACTATGCTGTCGACAATTAGCAATAGCAAACTGCCAGTGACCAACGAGAGTGAGTATCGCCCGCTGACCGAATGGCCATCTATACAGAATCGCGAGGAAGTGTGGCGCTGTGCGATTCATTATTTACGCACCAAGTGGACGGCCTGCTCTGCTCAACGGGTGCAAGCGAGTGTGTCGAATGTGCAGTGTGGCAAGTGTAAATACGAGTTTCCCACGCATTTCGCCGACTGCGTATGTCCGTCATGTATGCTGGCTGGCGGCGTGTGTGATACGAAGAAGGAGGACGCCTACGATCAAACGTTGTGTGTGCGCTGTTCATTCTTTGACGTACTTAAGGATAGGGATTGCCGAATAAAGGATATCAGCAGTAAATGTAGCAAACTATCGCCGAGCGAATTGGCTGGGTACTTGGAGTTGCGACAACAGTATTTCGAGGATAACCAATTGATGGACGAGCTAGATGACGAGGACGACGAAGATGAGGAGGATGACGAGGAGGAGGAGGAGGACGAAGATGAGGAGGAGGACGAAGAAGACGAAGAGGAAGAGTCACAAAAGCTTAGTATTGGATGCAGCTACGCGAATGGCAGCTATCACTTGTCCTGGGCACTATTCCATCATTTGCCAAATCGAGTGCCTTACACGATGCAGCAGTTCAATCCGATGCATTTGTGTTCGCAGCACCAGAATCCACCGTGTCGTCGGTACGAGTGTCGTGTCGCGTTTCATATCCTCTACGGTATTTATCCGCCGAATTTCTCCAACTATTTGTGTAGAAACTATCATCCGTTGACGGAGTCAGAGCGAAAGGAGCTCCGTCTGTTGAAACACATGGCGCTGACACACATCATTAAGAAAGCGTCTGAAGCGAATGTTTGGCCCGCGGACAAACAGGAAGTGTGCAAAAACAATTCTTTTGGTGCAATTGACTTCCTGTGGAGTTCTGACGATACGGATTACACGTTACTCGGTGACATGGGCTCTGCGTTCGCTGAATGCTACTTGAAAGAAGAACGTTTTTTATATGATGATACATATACGAGGTTCTTTATGATTGATGGCAAGGACATATTTCTGAACGAAGAATCGTTTCAGTCGTTCCTATATGAAGTCAAAGCCCATCGCAAAATGACACCAATTTCGTTGAAAAAGATAAATGCCATCAAGGATGGCAACGTGTTGGCGGATCAGTTGAATTTGCTGAGGATCGTGTTTGAGGAGAATCAGGCGGATACAACTTGTCTGAAGAAAGCAAAGAAACAATTAGCTGCAGCTGCAGAGGTGACGACAACCAGTGAGGCGGCGCAACAGACCTGTCCGGTGACGACGACCGTTTCGACGTCCTCGAAACCGGATAAGACGGAAAATCAGATTAAAAGTGATGCGCTGTCCGAGGCTATTAAGCTAGCTGTGAACCAGAAAATTAATCAGTGAGCCCTTTTTGACTATAAACTATTAACAATTTAATATCCCTAACCAAGAAACCCTCTTTCTAGAAAACTTGAGGCGGAGCTAAAGTCTTTGAAGCTGGAGCACAGGTATTTGTTTTTGCTTTTTTTGTCAATAAACATTATTAAAAAATGCTTTTTTTTGCAGTGTTCTGAAAGACATGGTCCGTGATCTGGAGCACATTAAAGAAAAAGAAGAAAAACAGCCCGTTCGGAGATCACAGCTGCAGCCATATAATCATAATAATTGTAAGTTAAATGAAGTTTCTTCAAATATTTCTTGGAAACAAATTAACGCTTCTTGTTGCAGGTTGTTCGGAGCACGCTGAATTCGTTGATAACCATCCCAGCAAAATGTGTCATCGAGGCGACGGCCAATGCGCTTGCTACTATTGTACTATTTTTGGGCATACAGAGTGCAATCATGGTCGTACCAACGGCAATGAGACACGCGATCGGTTGCGCAAACGTCTTCATCAATTGCAAAGTAAATCCTCGTCCAAGACACTTAATTCGAAGAACGCTAAAACACCGGCTGGCATGTACAAAAAGGTACCATCCACCAAACTGGTGCCGCCGCCAATTCCCAAGGACGCGATGTCACTGCAGGCGAAAATTGCAGCGGAAATTGCGACCGGTGCTTATATGCCAAAACCGGTTGAGCAGAAACTCACCACAGATCGACGTCCTCCGCCTATCTGTGTGTCACCCGCCGAAAGGCCGTCAGACGCGTTTATCCAAAAACACATTGTCACCACCTCCACCACCACGACTGTCCCCACGGCCCATAACATTGAATCGTCTGCCATAAAATGTCCGCCGCCATCTAAAGCGCGACCCAAGTCCCCTCAACCGTCAACCTCGGCAGCAGCTCAAGCGGCGATAATTACGCCGCCAATTCCGCCATTCCGCCGCGACAGTAGCAGTACGTGTTCTATGGAAATGGGAACCGCACCTATACAGGACATTCTGGAGTTCATTGAAGGTGGCCACTCCAGTAAAACAAAAGATGCAGCCAAAAAAGCGGCAAAAAAGGCCAAGCAGAAGCAAAAGAAAGAAGACGAGAAGCAATTTTTAGAGCTGGACGCATTGCGCGAAGAGTATCAGGGCATTTACTTCAGTGAGATGGAGATGAAGAGTGAGTTGCAAACATTAAAATCAGTCAAGAAAAAGGACAAGAAAAAAATTGCCGATGTTGAGAATAGTCTGAAGAAAATCAATCGAAACCGCTCAAAGATGGAATCGAATATACTCGATTTGATCGGTGGCCTGAGAAGTCGACATCCAGATATGCAATTTAATTATGTTCCCACAAGGGAACACCAAAATCAGCGAAAGACTGCTTTGGCCGCAAAAAAGTTACAAACTGAGCAGGAACAGCAGCAGCATCAGCCAGCATCTACTAAAACCAAGAAAGAGGACAAATCCGATGCAATAAACGCTTCTAAATCATCTCAAAATGTTCAACAAGACTGCCAGATAACATTAGATCCACCCATGTGCATGGTAACTATACGTCGGGTTAATCTGCCAAACTCGAATCCACAAGTGACAATCACCACCAAGAGTGCATCGCCAGATAAGGATCAACTACTCTATACATTCGTCAACGGTCAACTTCTCGTTAACAGTAAGTATCTTAAGTAAGCACAGATTTTTACTTTATTTATGTATAAATTTGTTTTCAACAGCTGCGGGAAAGCCTGGGGTACCAATACTTAACCAAGAAATACTCAATCAAGCGACATTTGCACAATACGAAGCGGAAAAGGTGTTCCAGAAAGATGAATCATTTGGAATGGCGACAATCGTAAGTACACCTGCGGCAAAGGATTCGGCTCTCGACAAAAAGAAAAAGAAAGAGAAGCCGCCTGCGGATGCTGTTGAAGCACCTAAAGAAGTAGTGCATCCCCCAAAAAATATATTCCTTACTAAAAAGGAATTAAAACAGCAAAAGGCAGCCGCCGCAGCAGCAGCCAAACAGGCCAAATTGGAATCAACAGATGCCACCACAGTTTCGAGTAAGAAGAAATTAAAAGGAAAGTCATCTGAAGCAAGCGATAAAAATAAACAGCCTGGCAAAAGTAAGACAAAATCCAAAGATGTTGACATGGAAGTTGAACTTGAAGTTAAAGAGCCAACACCGTCTCCCGTCGAGAAGAAAACTACACGTGTCAAACAAAAGAAGACTAAATACGAGTATGCTGATCCTCGATACAAGATGAACAAATTCGATGTATTAGATATGGATGATGATGACGATGACACTGATGTGGAATCAGTCGTTAGCGAGCCAATGGAAGTAACTTCTGAAGTTATTCCCAAGAAAAAAGATAATAAAGTCAACAAAGTTGACCTTGGAAAGCCTAAATTTAACGACAACAACAAAACAACAGCAAAGTCTAAGGAAAACAATGCAAAAGTGTCACTTCCAGAATCTTCAGTAGTTGAACCTGAAATGCAGCTAACAAAGAAGCAACGAAAGAAGTTGGCGCGTCAAAATGCAGCAGCTGAACCAACAAGTAGCGCGAAAAATTCTGCGAGTCGACCAAATGTTTCAACGAAAATTGAAAAAACCGTCCAAAAGGCAGAGACCATGGCTAAGGCGCTAAGAAACCCCACACAACGATTGCATCTGAACTCAGACACCACGATAGAGCTTGTTAAGAAAGGCCGCAACCAAACAGTAGATGACCAGAGTGGCTCTGCCATAAGTATCATGGAACAGTTGAATCGTGGCGTTAAAGTCGAAGGTTTGACATTGCCACCGGGTATAACATTGACTCGTGTCGATCCAAACACGGTGGACGCTGTGAAGGCTAAAAAGGAGTCAATTGGTAGACTCTCTCAGCCTATGAAGATTCCAGCAAATGCTAGCCAGGTCGAGCACCCACCAGCCCCACCTCATATGATTATGGCGAATCCGTTAACTATGCCGCCTTCCATGATGGCCAGTATGGGTGTGTCGCAAGATGCCAACGGCATGATACTCGTTGACGCCATGGGCATGTCCAAGCCGACGCAGCCACCCAACGAAAATGGTGCTAAGAAAAATAGGAGAAATCGCAAGAAGAAAAACAAACCGGAGACCAGCGGCAATACATTTGCACCTGGTGATGCATCGAAATCGCGCAATAATGGCAAGCAGCAGGAATCGAAGCCTCAAATGGTGACATTACGAAATCCAATGTTCCGACCGATGGGCGATGGAATTCGACAACAACAAACGCCGTTCCCACCGACTCGTCCAGCTCCACCGCAAATAGCCAGTGACCAACCGGCGGCTATCATTAAGAATGAAAACGGAATGTTTACTATTCGTAATCCGGCGCTGCATCAAGCGCTTTCCAGTGGCGTAAGCAGTAATTTCAGACAGTACAGCCAAGGCAGTTTTTTGCAGACGCAACCACCGGAACCAGCACCGGAAAGTTTCTCATATTTTTCTGACGGTGCTATATCGACTGCGACAATACCCAATGTGCCAGCACCGTCCCCGAAATGCTCAGTAATTGGCAGTGAAGTCCGAGGTGCTCAGCCGTCAATGGCATGGCAAGCAGACGTTGCTCCAAGTCTGCCCACACAGCCTCTCAGTCAAAGCAACGGAGATCTCTTTGGTACTGGATTCGGTGCTCCGTCACGATCGTTCTCGCCGCTAATTGGTGTACCTACAAATTACGGCTTCAATAACGATTTCTTTGGCAACACAGCCGCACCCAATACATTGCCCAGTGTTTCTCCTGGCACATCTGGCGGTTTCTTTAATACTGACAAATACAGTTCGTTTGCTCAGGCCGGCAACGAAAACAATAGCTTTTTTAGTCATCCTAATCCAGTGGTTAATAAGAACCACTCCCCTCCATTGGGGTGCAATCCTCACGCTATGCCGTATGAATACGCTGGAGTAAACGGTGGCAAATACAATGACGTTTCGTTTTTACAAAATTTGCAGCCGGGGCAGCGACTTAATAGCGAGGTAAGTTTCTCGATACACATTTGTGCCGTGAACTGTTTTAATAACCAAATTTTTCACAGGTGACAATACATAACATCAGTGAATCAAAGTTCAGCCGCATGGCAGCACAAGCTCAATCCGCCAATGGGGTTGAAATAACACGCGTAGCAGGATCGTCGCACGCGGTTCCTGACCAAAGCATGAACTTGACAGCATTAAGTGACAGCCGGATGCCTCCGAATACGATGGGACATTTCACAAGTGGTAAGCACAATTTTATTTCGCAAACAAGCTCACCTGTTGTTAAAATACCATCTTTTCCCCCCAGATAATATTTTCGCGCAGAATTTCATGAAACTTAGCCAGATGGAGTCAGACGAGCGCAGCATTGACATGTATAACAAAGACTTTGATTTCAACTACAAGCCGCCACAGAGTCATCCCAAAGGGAATTTACATACGCAGGACAATGCGTTGGCCAGCAAAATGCAGCCGTGTTCGACGACGACGCCGGGATTGTCGCCCTTCCTCGGGGCATCCGCGTTGCTCTCTAACACACCGACAGTATACGACGAAATTGACAAAGGACTCAGCGCCCTGCATTTGTCCAATGGCCTTCCACCGTACAGTAACGAGAATAGCTTCGTGCATGGCGTCATTGGCGAGAAGTTGAAGAGCCACATGGGTTGAGGGAGTTCTTTGTCGACCCTCTTGTGGTAAATTAGTGATCTTGACACACTGAGAGAACCGGTGGTAGTACATATGTAGATTTATTGTGACATTGAATTTCATTCTTAAACAAAAAAAAAGAATCTGTATAGATTTCAAATAAACATGATTATAGTTTTTTATTTTTTACTTCTTGTTTCGAACAAAATCGATCATGTATGATTTATAGTCTAATTTGAAGATTCTTATTGGAGGAATGAAGTTGTCTTCCTGACAGTTTCTAGGTTATCTGTATGTTTTTTGAGGATCCTCCAAGTCAATGTATCTTCTAACCGGCATATAAATGTATCAAAATATTGTAATCTTAAAAATAGTCAATAAGAATATTGTCTGATCGTCTAATGTGGTTATAATCACCGTTTAGCAAAACAAAAACCTGTGACTTTTGATTCACAGAAATTTAATTTCGACTTGCAAAAGATATTATCTACAAATAAAAGAAATATTTCATAAAAAATCATAATATTCTTTAAAACAAATATGTACACAAACTACTTTTAAAAAAATGCAATTTTCGCCAAGTCAATTTATTATCGCTATTCGCTGCCAATCATTCATATCGTGGAATCGACATACATAATAAATTACACTTAAAACAAATCAGGATGGTTGAGACATAAAGATCAAGATTTCTATATAAAAATTATCAAAAAATGAGAATGAGTGAACTAGACGCCAAATCCTTACATT
Organism: Sylvicola fuscatus; assembly: GCA_026546915.1. Classification (NCBI taxonomy): domain Eukaryota; kingdom Metazoa; phylum Arthropoda; class Insecta; order Diptera; family Anisopodidae; genus Sylvicola; species Sylvicola fuscatus. Next base: position 9,755 of record JANSTS010006128.1, on the reverse strand, counting down.
CTATCCAAGATGGCAGAATGAATGACATAAGCCATCGTAGATGTCGGTGGTAAATTCAAAACACGTCGTAGAGTGTCACGAATGCGATTGGTGCTGACCTGATCAGAGGCGGTTTTGCTCCACACTTCTAGGAAGTCATCGTTGTACTTTGACTTCAGCACAACGCCACACAACTCCTGGCCAACCATAAATTGCTCACCAAGCATCGCCATGCAGACGTTCTCCCACGTTCGATTGGAACGTGTCTTGCTGAGTCGAATACGCCAGTGGCCACCGCTCACATTCATTCGGTCCTCCCAAATGGGCATGATGCCACTTTTAAACAGACAAAAGTCGTGAAATGGTTTTAGCGAAGTGGGACGCACCAGGTGACTGTACAGTGACCACCACTGCTCAACCGATGCACAACGACCCAGCAGCTGCAGTGAGTTCATGTAGTTGAAGCGATTCTTGACACCTTTGCGCTGATACCATAGGCAGTAATTATTCTGCAATCTGTGTTCACCGGGACCGACTACCTGTGGCGGCAGACGGTCTACGTCTATATCTTCATAGTCTGAATCGAAGTCTGAGTCTGTGTCTAATCCGTTTGTGTTGCTTCTTCAGGGAGAGAGTATTTATTGGTGATTTGGATGTTTTAGAATTTGCCACACTTACGATGCTGAGTATTTGTTGTTACTTGAACTAAATGTTGACGAAGTCATCTTTCTTGGAATTGTTTTAATATAAATAAAAACTAGCTGGAATGTTTTTTTGTGCACAACTTTGAATGAAAATGTCAATGAAATGCTGTTAATTTACTTAATTAATGTTACAATTCTTAAAAACAACAGTTTTGGTGCTACGATTTACTACTTTGTTTTGTTTTTTATTTGCAGCATAAACTATAGAACTGGAAAGTGGAAATTGGAAAGAGTATTCATACATAAATGCATTATATATATGCTGAAATTGACATATAAATTGTTTTACATTATATATGTATTCATATTATTAAATATATAGTTTTATGAAAATGTACATGACATTCGCCACCTTTTATCCAATAGCGTCCACTAAGCATTCTAGTACTTTTCAATAAAACGCCTAAAGAGAAACGACTACGTTGTGAGATTAGTTTTAAGTCTAGAAGCAATAGACCAAATAAAGTTTCTAAAAAAAAATATTTATAACGAAAAATTAAAAATAGAAATTTTCATTAAATTGTGTCCGGTTTATTAAGAATAATATATTATCTTGAATGAAAAATGTTGCACTTCCTTCAAATATTCATTTTCAAAACTATTTTACACAAAATATTGCCAGAAAAACTAGTTTCAAGAAAAAAATATTTTCAAAAATTCCATATGAATTTTTAAATTTTTTTTTTGTTATTTTATAAGGCTAATTTCAAGAAAATAAACAATTAATAAAACAATTCAAACATGTTGTTTTAATTCCCAAACCATTCGTTAAAAAATGAGTATAAATAAAATAATAAAAATTGCCGTGGAAAAGAAAAAAGTTAACAAGTTCACACAGTTATTTCGAAAGATGAAAACTTGATCTGTTTAAAATTCAATTGCTTTTTCTTTTTTGAATGCATTTCATCATTAATTAAATGCAATTAGACAAAAAACAAACAATTTAATAAGCTTAAATTTGAAAAAAAATTACGACTATACAAAATAAAAGGACTAAATTCACATATTTAGTGTCTTTTAACGTAGAAAACATTTTCCGACATTTTTTAAATCGTAAAATTCCTTGCCCTTTTGAACAATTTCAGAATTTTTATTTATAAAAAACTTTGTTCAGCAATGAAAGGAACTGCAGAGCAGCGCGAGCTGGGTTTTACAATACGAAAATAGGAGCAGGAGGAAGAACAATTAACCAATTAGGCCACAGCTTAACACCTTTTTTTAATATAGAAAGAGATTATTTGAACAGTATGAGAGCACTGTACTTGGAAATTAAAAACGTCAGAAAAGGAATTCTGCGTAAATTGTACTTTTTTCCTTATAAGAGCTGACATGTTTTACTATAAAATGCTTAAAGTAATTTACTTAATAAGTTCTGAAAGTCTGTGTCTCTATATGCGGTTTTTTTATTGTGTTTGTCAGCTTGCAAAAAGAAAAAAGGTAAACGCTCTACAAATTTAAAACTATTATATAGTTCTTCTTTTCAGCCAAATATCTGCACAAATAAATAAAACTCCTGGATCTCTACTAAATTCAATAAAACAAATTACAACAACAAAATACGTTAACATTTTTTCAGGAATTCGATTCAGTTTTGAAGGTTTCATACAAATTATCATTATTTTTTTAATTTCTGAAAGATTTTTATGTCACAAAAAGTCATTAAATTAATAAGTATTTTTAAAAAGAAAATAGATAATTTCATGAAGAATTAACGGAGTTCTGTAGCTTTTAACTAACCAATTGGCCACTATTTTAAATAAAAGCCTTTTCCGTATTGTTTAAAATTTTAAAAATATTTTTTTATAAAAATGTTGCCAAGACACAAGTCTTTGACGAAAAATTTGTTACAACAAATTAGTTTAACTGTTTTAATTGATAATCAATTTTTCAAACTGCAAATATTTCATTAAAATTTGTCATTTTTTAAATTAATTTTTTTTTGTAAACAAACAAGTAAAAAAATATCTAAATATACCGTGTGAATCTCTGAACTGTTCTTAAAAATAAAATATTAACAAATTTAAAAAAAATTAACAGTATACTTGGTAAAATTACATATATTTCAGACCCAAAAATTCAAAGCACGAAAAATAACTTTCTTTAAGATTTGTTTTCTTAAAAACGAGAAGACATTTTTTTAAAAGTCAGATGGAAGTTTTTAACCAAAGTACAACTCTATTAATAAATAATATTCAAAAAAATTTCATGTGCATATTTAACCAAATTATAAGCTTCAAACGAAGACAATATTTCACACATTTTTTTGTCTTTTAACAGATAAAAAATTTTCCGATTAAGTAAATTTTTTTTATTCTTATAAAACATAACATTTGCAAGAATTTCTGTAAAAAAAATTCTCAAAAAAATGATGTCGAGAAAAAAAGTTCCTTGTTTTAGCCTTGGTCTTTCTCGGCGAAATTCAAAAAATAAAAAACAATGACAAGCGCGCGCGCGTCGTCGCTTTGGGGATTCGAACTTGGAGCGCACGCCTAACTGGAACAAAACTAGAGAGAGTAAAAGGACGAGCACCTTACCGATTCAGCCACGAACGCTTAGTTAATTTGTGGATTTTTTTGTCTATTTGTTTTAAAATAACGGCCCCGATTTTTGTGAGCACTTAAGGCATTTATTGTAATATTCCATTTGTATGGTGGTTGTCTTTGGTTAAATGGAAATTCTCTTATATGAATTTGTTTTGGCTATTCAACCTATTCTTCCTGGAAAAAAATTCTTAATATTCCTAGAATTGTTCTGGTATGTATAAAAATTTTGATGAATATTCTAATTTAAAATACAAGTTAGACCATTTCAAGAAAACAAAAAATTGATTTCACAACTTGGCAATTACTGAACTGAGAAAATGTTACTTATATTTTTAGACTTTGAATAAAGAAGCAGTATCACCATGTCAATTTTCCATCTATGATTAAATATCGATCTAAAATGTATTAAAATAATTATCCAAAAAAATGCCCTTAAGATGTGCCGCTAAGCTCTTTGTCTATTATTGGCACAGCGCAATATTATTATGTCTTTTCCATTCGCCTGTGACTAATAATAACAATTAACCCAAAAACCTAAAAATACATTTGGTAATTATCTCCCTTACCCCTCCCGCCAGTCCGCCAGTTCTCCATCCAAATTAAAAACTGATTATCACACTCAGAAGGAATAAAGGCACCACGAACACACTCACTCATCCACTTCCACGCACCCTCGAGTCTCGGCGAGTAATTTGGAAGCGGGAAACGCCACATTAGGCCATCGTGCGCCAGAATCAAACAATCGGAATCGATAATGTCCTGAAATAAAAGGGTGCGCGCTTCTGCAAACAAGTCCACCAGCGAAAGAGGCGCGTGGCCGTGTGGCAGTGTGAGTCTTATACGCTTATTGGAAAATGGAATCGCGTACACTTGAAGGCAGCTGGCCCCTCCCGTTCCCGCGCACACCAAAGCGCCGGAATTCGCGTCCGATGTACAACAACAATGGCAAATGGTCAATCTCGCTGCTAATTGATTGCAGCAATTTTCGAACGTGTGCTGATGGACTGGCTCATTAATTAGAACAAATGGAACGAAACTGGGCTCAGACGGAGTTGCTGGGCCTTGCATAAGTTATGCTAGGATCTCCAACTTTATTTTATCAGATTAGTGGAATTTGAGTCATAATTTGCCGTTTACTTTGCAAGTCTATATAAATTTAGCGATTAAAATTACTTCTTAAACAAACACTCCTTTTCCTCAAAGCTAAAAAATGAAACTAAATTCAAAATCTGGGTGCAGTAAGAAATACCACGATTTCATAAGTTTAAAAGAAAGTTCACGATTCATCGAAGTCATGCATGCAATCTGCAATCCTTTCGATTTATTTTAAATTGGTCTTACCTCAAAAGGTGTTGAATGCTTAATTAGTTCCTATACGAATTCAAAGAAAATACACAATCCAAATATATTTCAA
>JANSTS010006127.1:5519-23855 GCA_026546915.1 Sylvicola fuscatus | reverse complement strand
GGTGAACTTTAATAAATAATGAATTTCAATTAAAATGGGTCGGGAGTTCCGCTCTCAACTTTTAATCAAGACTATAATTTAGGAAGATAATTTACAATTGCTTGTCATTATACATATATGATTAATATTTTTTATTTAAAATATAAATAAATGAAATTAATTTTACGTTACAAATTTGTAGTTTTTTCAAAAAAAAAAAAGATTTTTCGATTTTTTTTAACATCAAGTAATTTAAAAGCATAATGCAGGACAAATAAAAAAAAATATAACCTTGAATTCGTGTTAACATAATACTTTTTACCATCACCTCTTTGAACCTTTGAACAAAAAATACCAAAAAAAAAACAACCCTCTGCCCAAAGGGTGTAAACTCTCTATATAAACTCGCATCTCGCATTCGAAAAATCGATATTCAGTTATGAAGGTACGCATGTCGTCGCGACATTCTGCAGTCCAAAATTCCATTCCTCTAAAACATGATAACACGTCCAAACCAGAACTATTTTTACTAAAATTACAATTCCATTGATTAACTCACTGAAATTTTTTAAATTAATTTAACAAACATAAATAAATATAATAATTGTGAAATCAAACCTTGAAAATGGCAGAAGGTACCTACGAATACGAGTGCATGAGGGCTGAACTGTTGGGCGTTGATCCTCCGAACCGGGAGCAGTTTGAATGCGACCAGAAGGCCAAAAGAGAGGCTGAACTAGAAGAAATAGAAAAACAGGAAATTATTGAGCAACAAACGCAGCAGGAGCAGACTGCAAGTGCCAATGGTAAACTGGATGAGCTGAACAGTATTTTAAACAGAACGCAAAACAAAATTGCCAAGTTCAAGGTAAAATATCAAAAATATTTAAATTTACCGATAAATTTAATAAAAAAAATTCTTTAGGCTGTCTGCGGTAGTTTAACAAATCTACTGAAGATTCGATCAAACGCAGATGGTGAAGAAAACAACGCAGCAAGTGGCACATCTCAAGAGGACGGTGGTACTGAGCCATTGCTCGCCACCTCCTCACTGACTGACGACGACAAGGCTATTAAACAGGAGGACACCGCCAACGCATCTCTAAATGCATTGGACAGTCTTATTAGCAAAGCTGAGCGCGCCCAGATCTCCATCAATGAACAGAACAAGCAGATGAAGAAGATTTTAAAGTAATTCCCAAAAGTTTACTGCGCGGCTGCTTCAACACGCAAAATGGCTGAAAACTATCACTTTTACTCAAACCTATAAAAAAAAAAAACAACAAAATGTTGGTTTCCTAACTCCTTGACCTCACTTCCAAGTATATAAAGATGGGAAGGGCGATCTCTTGCTTCCAATTTCTCGTTTAAAGACATACAAATAAGTAGTACGTGACTATTTTTCGACTTCTTATTAATTATCATAATATGGATATTAATTAATACGTTTACATATATTTGTGCATGTGCTTCCAAAGTTTATTGTTCTATACCTGCGCGTGGTGGTCTTATTAATTTAGGGGTGGCGACAGAATCGAGTGTTGGTGGGCTGATGATGAACTGTCACCGAGGGTGGGGCCGTTTACTGCAATCTCTGGCATAAATATTATTGTGATTTTGTTCTACAATTATTATAACATATTTACATAAAAAATTATTATAGTTATAAGTGCAAAAATATCTATATATATGTATACAAAGATCTTAACAACACATATGAATAGATTATTATACATTCTAATGAAATGGTTAACAATTAACGATATCGACGTTTTATGGATAATATAAAAATCAATCAAATACAAAAATCATTATTAATTTTACTGCTGCTTTCAATTAACATACTCGGTGCTTTGTTTTAGATTTTATTAAGGAGGATTTAGCTATAGGGAAACAAGTATTATTTATTAGTTCATTTCAGTTTTCCTTAGTTACTTAATTCAGTTTAATTAACTGTTAAAAAAACAAAAAATTGACTGCAAAACTTAATAGAAATCTAAAATCTTGAAATCTTCTGTGAAAGATCTTAAATAACATTTTAATAGACAACTATATCAATTTATTTGTATTACAAAATATTAATAGATTCAATTAACAAACATTAAGCATACATTCGATCAATTCATAATATATAAACATAAATCATAAGGCACATCAAAGTAAAAACAATAATTTTCCAGAAACATTCCAAGTCACATCGCTTCAACTCATTGACTTCCAGAATCCAGGCGAGAGAGCGACGACAGAATGAACTGTTCTGCGTTTCTTAACGACGCTGTAAATTCAAAAAAATTACAATTTTATACGTTTTTGATTGAATGAAACACCTAAAACCGACTAATTAATACATAATATTATATACACATACGATGCATAAACGTTAAATATTCCAACAATTTATACAAATGAAAACTGAATGGAAAGAGTCAGACACATTTCATTAATATCAAAATTTATAATTATTTTCCTATAAATAAAAAAGAATGGCATTTGCTGAATTCTCACGCAAATCAACATTTAGTACGGATTGACGGCAGCCAAACCGACGCGTCCACTATTCCTCGGCAGCGGATGACGCACCGGCTCAGCGTAGCTGTGTCGATAACCTTTGACCAAATTGCCGAGACTCTTAGCTGGCAGCATACGAGGCGAGGCCTCCTTATCCAAGCCTGGATATCGTTCATTGACCGGAATCTCGCGATACTGGTGAGACCTAGAAGTGTTGCGTGAGCTGGGTTCGTCATCAGAGCTCCAGCCATCCCGAGGATCATGAGACAACCGCTGTCTCACTGGCATTCGGGGTGGTTGTGCTTCAAATGAGTCATGCCGTCCATCATCAATCGGGATACTGTGATGCGCCGCTTTAGCTGCAATACGTTCACGCTCCATTTGCTGGAACTTCTCCTTAGCATTGTTAAATCGATCCTTAGGAGACACCTTTAAGGTGTGCTCTGATGCTGTGTCTTCGTACTGACGCATCATTTTGCCGCCATCGGGACGACGACGCATAGGCATTTCGTTGACATGATTATTGTATCGGTTTACAGGATATTCATCACGATAACGGATGTCATCTGTGTACTTTGGCCGCATTGGCTCAACATCGTCCATCACTTTTTTATGAATACCTTGAAACATTTTGGGATTCTCCTTTTCTGCGCGATAAAAACGCGGATCATCCGCCTCATCCACGACCTCGCGATACCCACCAGATGACGATGGAGAGCTTTCAAATGATTTATAGCGCATTACTGGCGACTTTAGCATTTTTTCGATGCTTTCTCTGTACGGAATGCTTTCTGGTTCCTTGTACGGATTTCGTTCTGCCATGTCATCGTAGCGGCTGGAGACTTGAGCCTTGTCCTTGCTATTGTAACTGCCACTGCTTCTGTCAACGCTTCTATTGGGATGTCTGTCAATAGTACGTTCTATGGTTGTTGAAATTCTGGGTTCAGCATGTCGTTCCGGTGATTCGTAGTAACGCTGTCGCATTTTTGCTTTGGGAAATCCTTCATCCCTGTATTGTGGCGCCTTTTCAATAGACTCCTCCCGTACAAGTTTCTTGTCATTTGATCTCGTCAGCGGCGGATGCATTGACTGTTTCTCCACAAGACGATCCCTATACTTTTGCCTGTCTGTCATATTTTCGCGATACGGTCCCATGTCCTTGTCAGTGTCTTTGTCTGAGTATTTCGATCCTCTGCTTTCATGGGGTTTACTGAAGTGTTTGTCGTTGCTCTGAATAAATCTTGACTCCTCCTGTGGCATTCGTTTGTGATCAAATTTCTTCTCCTCAAATGATGGTTGGCGATACTTCTTATCATCAAAACACTTTTCATCCTCGAAGCTGTTCTCCTCATCATTTTGTGGCACAATGAACCGTTTGTCCTGCAGCACTTCACGGAATCGTGCATCAAAGTTACGTGGCCTTGTAATAATTGGCTTTATCTCATCCTCCTCGCGGCGTTGCTTTTCTTGCAAGTATGATGCATGATGATTACTGCGATCGCGTTCCTTTTCGCGACTGGACGAGCGGTTGAAGCGCTTCTGCACCTCGGTGTACTTGTCCACGGGTGCGTACTTCTCCTTGGCTGGTGGTGACTCACGTGGATACAGGTAGGCCGGTGTCATCTCTTCGGCAGAGAGACGCGTCGGCGATGTCACCGGTGGCTCCTCAATGTACTGGCTGCGCCCGTTCTCGACGACTGGAAGATTGCGTGGCATACTGCGATGTACTACTTCCGAATTCTCGTTGTTCCATTCGTCATCTGAGGAAATGAGGAAAAAGTTTTAGTACATGTGGCGGATACAGACAAACAATTTACTATTCCGGAAATGCATTTTTTTCTTTCAAATATCATAATTTGAATTTCACTTCATCGCTGCGATTTCTGAGACCTATATAGCCTGTAAAGACTGAACACTTGGAAGTAATTGTACATAATCATTAACTTAAGTTCAGTGCACGCGAATTTATAGGCGAATGTTAGAGTGCAGACATGCAATGCCACTTTGGTGATTACGGATTACGTTGGAGCTTTGGCGCTTACACGTTTTCCATCGATGAGGAAGGTTTTTCTGTTTCCGAATGAGATGTAAAGTGGATGAATGAGAATAAGCAATTTGTTTCATAACTTTCCATTTGCGGTGGCTTATGTGCAAAAAGTAGGTGAACCTTTGGGCATGTGAGTGTGTTGCACAAGTGACAAGGCTGGGAAAATGTATGTAGGCTCAGAAGAATGGCGTCACTAATGAGGTAAATAGTTGAAAATTGTATGAATATCAAGATAATAGAGAGGAATTTCAGAGAAACAATGTTTTTTCTGAAAAACCGTATAAAAAGATTGTTAAAAAAGACTTTAATAGAAATCCATGGTAGCTTCTTAGGCTTGGTGTCAATGATTTCTTGTTATTTTGAATTAAACATTTAAATTTTTTAAAGCAATTATTAACATGAACATCACAATTTGCAATAACGAAATGCCATTCCCATTTCAAGGAGTATATCACAACGCAAGACATTTATTGAACTGGCATTAAGAGAACATATCGACCTTTCCCAACACATAAAACTCAGATAATTATGCATGTGAATTCCAGCATAAGAAAGAACACAAAAAGAACCTTTCAAACATCTCCAACAAGTAAAAAACCAGTCCCATACGATGACCTTAAATCTATCTTAAGAAAACTCGTCCCCGCGCCAAAGTCAATTTACATAAATTCGCTTGTGTGCGCGCACTCCTGACTGATCCCATTCAGACCCTGCGGCATCAAAATTCACCTGATTCTGAATTCAGGTGCGTATTCGCGAACAACTTTCTTCGTTCGACGCCGCTTTTGGTTATTTGGTCAAATCATCAGGGAGGGACCCGTTCTTGGCCACGGGGACGACGACAACGTTTACAGTGCGACGCGAAAATGTGTAACTGTGTCACTCAAGAAAAACGAAAAATTTGAAGCATAAGAGAGACAAATAACATAATAAACACGAATTAAATATTATGTTGTGAGGCGAAAACCGCCAGCCATAACCGTCAGCTCACTGCAGCCAAACCAAGACGTAGTCGCATAAGAAAGAGCAACTGGTTTCCCATTCAAAAAACCAGTATCACCTTAGCCAGCGGAAGTAATTTTTGCAGAGAAACAAATAGCCGCATTATTCTTGTTACGAATGTATGCTGTTTTGCGCATTAAAATTCATATTAATGTTTCATGTAAGTCTATGAATTTGCCAAGCCGTGAAGAAAGAGAAATGACTGCAGCCGAATGAGGTAAAATTCTATGGAAAATTCGTGTAAAAATGTAGGCAAAGAGTGTCCCCAAATGAGTTCATGCTGATGCAGCGATTGTCTCGTTCCATCAAAATGATGATGCAAAAACTGACCTGCTGGAAGATGCTATACAAGACGTTGGAATAGCCGCAATTAACAGAATGAGAAGGCGACGTGTTTAGTGACATATATTTTTAGCCGGTACGGAAACTGCTGTAAGGCAAATAATTGCAGGCAGTTTTCATGGAAACTGTGCGTCTTGTGAATCAACCTGATTTCCATAATTTCATGAAAATGAATAGTCTTGTCTGGTGCAAGTGCGAGGTGAAGGGAACGCTGACGCAAAATCTGGCGTGACGGATGGAGTAATTGAAACAGCGAATGTGAACACGATATGTAGAATGTGAGACGTGGTGCCATACGGTTTTGAGCTGTGGCAGGGATTGGCGTATAAATACGATTTAGTGTCCAATTAAACGGTGAGTTTAATTAGTATGTAATTTGATTACTTACTGGCCTGCAGCGAAAGTGCAACGTGGGAACACATCAGCGAATTTTCAAAATTTTATAGCGAATAACATATGATAAATTAAAGTTTTTTTTAGAGCAGATGATCTTTAAATATATGAAAGATTGGTTTTAATAAGCTACTTTTCAAAACATTTGCCATTCGTCTTAAAAACTTCAGCTCTCGACGAAATTAGGATGCCCAACTTTGTGGTCATACTCACTTCAAGTTAATCAATAAGGATTACTCTCCAGAAAAAATAAGATGAATTTATTTTATTAATGGCCTGATTACCACATTCGATATTAAAACCCCCTGGATCTAACATGAGATGAGTTGGACAGAAAGGTTTTCCTGACAGCCATAATTTTATTGTAGAATCTCAACAGTTCACCTTTCCAGAAAACAACCGCACAAGATTTTTGGAGAAGATGCTCAGATTATTTAGTGTAAACAATAATTAAGATTGAATATAAATATTTAAAAAATGAAATTTCTTTTTGTGAAGGAGAAAGAATTGAATTGATTGATTTTTTTTTCCTGAGTAATTTCACAAGTTGAACCGGTACAAAAAAATCGAATACAATATTTTCAAGAAAACAGAAACGATAACAGAGGCACAATTTTTATCATATTCTATTGATCCATTCTTCTTAGCATGAGTTTTCTCGACAGACAACTTACAATTCAATCTCTAAATAAAATAATAAAATTGAGGACGTGCATTGATTAATGTAGCGATTCGCGAGTAGCTGAGGAGTACAGAGGAAAGGCCGCCACAATAATATGAGGGCATGAACGTCGCGAATTGTTTTTCTTGTCTTTATTTATGGTGAATCACTTTCGCTTATGTCAGTACGAGCATAATATACCCACAAAATAGCAATAATAATTGTGCAATTGAACTGGTATGCACTTTCAAGGCTTGGCTGCCAGCAATAATATTCAGCAATATATCAGTGCGATGAATCTTTAAATGTCGCTATGATGAAGGAGAATGTGAGTACCCACATGCCGATGGGAAAAGGTGTGTGGTGGCGCGGCCTCCACGTTTCAAGTGATGGCAGCGTTTATGTGAGGAATGTCTTTAATTGTTCTGAAGAAGCTATTTATTAAAGGGATAGTTCAATGATGATATTGAGTTGTGTCATTAATTCGAAATAAAACATTTAAACGAATTTTAATAACTTTTTTTTTCGAAAAATTACGGTTTGGATCAATTAGGAATTGGAATCTGACAAAGACTATAATTTTCGATGATATGGATCTTTCAAAAAGTAGAAACACGTCAACAATTTAAACCAACCCACTCATTAAATCAGAACCGCGAGTACACAGGCAATTATGATCATCTATATGTGGAGTAATATGAATAACTCGCCGATCTTTCCATATTCCATGTCTAAACTCATAAGAATGGCTCATAGAGCATGGATACATGTCGACGGTAAAGTGAACACGCGTATATAAGATGTACTCCTCGCAGTAAAGCGGACATTAAACGCTAAGGTGCGTTGACTCCAGAGATTTTCTACAAGCTATACAAAAGGCAACCGATCAACATGCCATATATGCCGACAGGCTGCCATATCAACATGTCTTGAATGTTTACGTGCATTAAACGGACCATTTGCAGACAGCGCATGAATTGAATAACGTCCATCAATTTAACGTCTTACCAAACCATATGATTTAAGAAAAATCACATTCTTATTCAAGTAACATATTATAATGATATGACTTACCAGTAGAACTGTGTCCCTCGTGGCGTTCCGGGCTCGGAGCCAAATCCGACCCTATTCCCGATGATCCGCGCGATGACACACCCTGCTTGGCGGAACCGGGGCCACCCACAATCAGCGTGTTACGACACCGTCTTAGTTCGGTCGCAGCTAAATTTCCCTTAGCTCGATGAACTGTGTCGTAGTCGCGTGGCGGCAACAGCAATGGTGGTCCATTGCCATTCAGTTTTGCTCTCAATTCGGCCGCCAACGAGTCGTACAGTGACACCTTATTGGCGTTGTTGGCAACTGGGAATGTTGGACTATTGGGCGCATGCTCTTCGCTGCACTCAGATTCACGGGTGCTGGTTCCGGTGTCACTGCCCAGCGAGGAGTCGAAACGACGCGGTGACGTCTCGACGCGACGATTGTTTGACGCTGACTTTATTTCTGATGGAATTACACCGGCTGATGATGGTTTTGGAGTCACGGAGTGCAAACCAAGCCTAGGTAAAAAAGGTAAATGCAAATAGTTAGAAATGTTTTAATTATATTAAGATGAAATTATGCTGGGAAATGGGCGATTAATTTTTATAAAAAAATAATAAGACAATGTAGTTGCATATTTCAGAAGTGCTCTTATTGCAGTTAGAATTGCTTCTTTAATGAAATTGTTTTCTTGGCGACTTGCTTACAGTAAATGTAAATTGTACAAGACAATGTGGATGGGAAATCGAGATTTAAAGATGTGGATCTTAAATAGAGTAACGAGATTATTTCCGTACGACTATTATGCGGAGCTTTTTTATCGTTTACTGTCGTAGCTGGTGTGCTTTTGTTTATGTTTTAATGCTTCAGGCCGACAATAGGCAGCAGGCTCACCGTTATGGTTTTTATAAGAAGAACTAAATGATGAGCATTTTAATGTTGAGAGAATTTCGGATGAAAACATCATCGTTCATCAAACAATGAGTTCCTATATGGTGTGATTGGGCTCTTCTCATTGTTTCCAGAAATTCGTATATCTGCGGCCAGCATGATTAGCATGATTGAAAATCACTTTAAATCATAATCTTGAAACTTTGCATAGCCAATTAATGCTGCGAAAGAATGAAAAAGGAATTCCATGCGTGCGAAACATGGTCGAAAAAAAAAAACCTGTTCATCGCCAAACTTTCTTCACACATGGACGCTGAATATATTTCTTTTGAAAGTGTACCTGACAATTTATTGCACATTCCGATGAGATGATTTCAATAACCAAAATTAAAGTTTAACGACTTTCGAATTAATTGCCGGCAGTACAAGGAAAAAATCCACCAACCAAATAAGCCGCGCATTCAGGAATTCGCAACAGCCCAAGGCAATCTCATTTTAATGTTTCCGTCTGTCAGGCAACACATCATCTCGGATCCCATCTTTTATTTAGTTGTACAAACATACGATTCCTCTTCTAGATCACATTTTTCATCATCAACATGGGCTTCTCGGTGCGTCGTGTGTATATAAATCTTCAAAAAGGCAACAACAAAATCGCAAATCCATCGCCGCAGTATCCAAGATACTGCCGCCGACATTATGTAAGAGAAAGCAAATGGATACTTTCGAATGGTCACTTGATTTATGTGGACCATAATTGGATTCAATGGATCACAATCAACGATTCGCGGGAAAGAAAACCAGTATAGCAGGGAAATTACTCTTCGCACATTCGAATGCATTCAAGTAAGCCGGTGCAACCGCGATTTTACTACATTGTTAAAGAAATAGATGAGATATAGAGAGCTACAATGCTAATTACCTTGACTCTAATTCTGCGAATCGCTTCTGATTCTCTGGTCGATTGATGAGTATCTGCAATTGCTGGTGCAGCGCCTGGGCAGTTGTTTCCGAATCGCAGCGATACGCGTGCACATGAAGTGGACACTTTGTGGCTGGATTGTAAAGGAGCAAGACGCAAGCGACGACATCGTCGGTTTGAATGGAGCAGGTGATTGCACTGTGAGTTATAAAGTGTTTTGACGAACCCTGAAATTAAAAGAATATATTTCAAATAAACTAACAATTAATTTAGATAAATGTAGATAAAATGCCAACAGTAATTATAAAAGGAATTTGAATTGAACTTTTTTTGTAAATGACTTTTCTTTGGGATTTTCTTACAACAAAAAGAGCTGTTTAAAAGCTTTAAGAGTGAAAAATGAAGTCTTTAACGCTTTCAATTCATCATTAAATTCAACCTCTTTAGGGCGGACTTTTTTCTTTGAGAAATCCCCATATAATTAAATCCTCGTAGTTACACAATTCTCAATAAAAAAGAGACAAGAAAGCGATATGTAAAGATTTGTTTTTGCCTCTGCAAATCAATTAAATGGCAGGAACGTAACACTCTCTCTGATTGCAAAATCGAATCCGCCTCTTTTGATTACAGCTGTAATCGACTGAAATAAAGAAAGTAACAGCGTCTTATCACGACATCATGTTGAAAAAGTTAAGCCAATTGCAAAATAATTCCATTTTTCTGTTAACCACCATACATCTTGATAACATAGCTCTGCAGATTACCGCACGATGTGCAAGATAAACTCCTGGCGCAACAATTGCAGCAGCGTAAATTACGTAAACTCGCGCTGCGACCTTTCCGCAATTACTCACATGGCTATGTATGCAGCCGGCGCGGCGTGCTAAGGTGCTTCAAGAAGGCCGTAGAATTCCTTGAATGCAGACAGCAGAGGGACCATAAACAGCATTGGAAGCTTATAGCTATAATCGCCTATTACAGTGTACTCATAAAGTTTATAAAATGCATTTAATCGCACATCTCGAATGGGAGAAGTGCACACAACATTGTGGCGCAATCGACGCGTAAGACTTCCTTAGAATATCGTCGGCTACAAGGAAATTTTAGCTAACGACAAAATGATTTAAAACGACAAGACTGCCTGTTGTAAATGCATTCGGTGCGCTCTCAAATAGCTGCACATCAAAACTACACGGCACAGGAAGACAATCTACACTGTTGCACAATATCACCATGATTGAATAATTCAAGAGGCTGCAGCCAGCCGAACAAATAAGAAAAACATCTCTTTAAATTGATGATGTTTGCAGTTTGGTAAATGCTACATGCAGTTGAGGAGAATGCATTCGTTTGGTGGAATAGTTAAAGGTTCATCGGCGCATGTAATGGCAAAGCTCAACAATGTACATGAACATGGAGGTTGGCGCATGTGCAACTGAATAAAAAGATATGTGCTGACTGGTTTGTTGAAAGAAAAACGACAGTTATAAGTGGTTCATAAAAAATACCTTTACCAAGGTGAATTAGCAAGCTTGTAACAGTAACTCTTTCACTAATCATAATAGGATTACTGATTGTATATTCCATCGTCGTGGTTTGCTTTAGGAAATGATGTAGAAATATTAAGGGCTGGATTTGAGTCTTACTTCATTACGATAGAATTTAGTTGAATTTGCAATTTTTCAACTGTGAATAAGTGTCCAGTTCATTTTAATCAAGCATTTGAATCATAAATTTCTCATTTTATACCCATTTTAGAACTTCCTAGTTCTAAGTGCCGGGTGGCATGATTTACGGATGTGTGGTGTATACAAGACGCAATTTGTAATTTATGTAGACATTCAGCTGAGGCTGGAAGGCTTAGCAGCGAAGATATATCGTGCTAGGTTTAGTAAATTTTGATTGAGAACTACATAATATAAATGAAATATGTTCAATATAAAATAGAGTTTCTGGTAAAAAAAACAGTTCATAAGAAAGTACTTTGTAAATTGTAAGAAAATTATAAATACGGGATGATCTCATCTTTAATGTAATGATCATTTGTATTCGCGCTCACTTAAGAAACACAATTTTCTAATATTTTTTGGCGTGTTTGTTTTAGGTATTACTGTTAGTTCCTAAAGACGCCAACGTTCGACGATCACATAAAGTTATGTTTTAAATAATGAAATAGCCGTTGGGTGTTTGGAAATGCGAGTAGAATTTAAAGCAATTGCATATTGAGCAAAACTCCAAGAGTTACGGTAAAATTGCAGTGTGTCTTGTGCTGTAAGAAAATACACCCACTCTATCTCCCCAGGTGAAGATCATTAATAATTGTATCAACGTTGTTAATCGATTAAGTGTTCGTGCCTGAACAAAAGGTGCTCCTAAAGTTCTCTGTTTAACTTTCATCGCTTTGCTTCGAATTAGTGACATAATTTCTTTCTAAAAACTCATAAGACACTGCGAAGTTGCCGTGACTATCGTGACAACCGCGCGGTGTCACCGATCCTCTCCACCTTAAGATTCCAAACCAGTTTCGATTTGCCGAAATGAGAATAGCTGAAAATGCTTCTCTATACGACATTTACCATTTAGCCGTCACCATAAAACTTACTATACTTAAATAAACGTGATTTTTGGTAACATGTTACGTCGTTTATGATCGTTTATGGCAAACATTTTATGGCGGTACGTTATACAATTGAACAATGGCACACGATGTAACAAATCGACACACCGAATTGAAGACGCGAGAAACGAAACCATCACGATGATCAAGAAAGGTCATGATCAGCGATTTACTGGAGCAAACAATGAAGTCACAATAAATAATTAAAACATACGAACCATGCATGCAGCGACATTCGCGATGACGTGCGTGAGGGAATGAATAGTTACTCAAGATTGAACAAAGTTCTACATAAGTTCATATACTAACCGCGCATTGTGTAAAACTATTGTGGATTTGTGTTTACCTGCACAATTTTCATTCCTTTGTGTGACACTTGGAGTGTGACTTTGAGCGGTTCTTGTTCTCGTGATCGCTCGATTAGCTGCGGTATGGCGGAGAGAAGAACTCGTGGTCCGCGCAGACCGCGTGCTTCTTGTGCGCCCAAAAACCACACATAGTACGATGCCTTCTGGACATCCTTTCTCAGTCGTAGCGCCATCTTCTAGTGTTCCAGATTCTTGTATTTATTTTTTATTTGTTTCTAGTCTGTCATGATCTGCAATGTGAAAAAATTATTAATTTTGAGTGATTCCTGAACATGTATCAAATAATAAACAAGTCTAACAATAGAACTATTAAAAAATCAAATTGCCAATTAAATTAATAATAGGAAAAAAATCAAATTGCAGGAACATAAAAATGTTTGCATGTCTCAATTAAATGCACCATGAAATTGTTTGTAAAATTGGAAAAAGGAAATTGAATGGAAGCTTGGGAACGACAATAAATTCGAAACAACACGGCGCCTATTGCATAATAATTGTATAATGACTTTAGAGCTGCAACCTTGCTCTTGCATAATGCACAAAACACCTTACATGTATGAATATTCGAACATATGAGAAACTGGGCCATCCTTTTTGTTGAATACAAAACATTTCTTGCCACATTGAAATTCTATAGTTATCACATTCAACTCACAAATGCAATTTGCATTTGCAATCGCCTTTTATAACCGTTTTTACCGAACATTAGTTAATATTCTTATATATTATATTACCATTTATCTTAGACACATAATATTATAGCCGCAACAAATTGCATACTTGCAGTGCTTTATGGTATACGATTTCACTTTCAATGCAATCAATCAATGAGGAACTCGATAGCTCATTACATTATGTCAATTCAATTGAGTTTATGTATTATTAAATTTATTGCCACCGCCTAAAAAAAAATTATGAAATTACTATTGTCTAGTTATGCTTTCACTTTTTGCACGCATTGGATTCATTCTTGAATAATTCAAATCCATGGTGCCTGGATGATTTACCTTTCCGAAAGCAATTAAACGCATTAATTGTGCGTAAAAGAAACGCTATAGTTAATATCGAACCATCAACTTCATGCATAATACAAGCACCACCATGTGAGCACGCTCGAAACTGCGGTATGGACATGTGCTCCAAGCAAATTAGTTAGGAGCTGCATATAGGATAATATTGTTCACACTTCCATTATGTCGATTCGTGGCGGTATAATTATTTAGCGTGGAGCGAACGCTATAATTATGGCATTTTTTCTTTATGGCCGCAAAATATCCATAACATAATTGAAATTGAAATTTATTCACATGGCGACTGACGTGACGGCATCATATATAGTCAAACTGCGCATGTTAATGGTACTGCAATTGGAAGCGAAGTGCATGACAATGGTGTCCCAGTTTCGCGTTTGTTTATAGTTTTTGCTTGTTCAATACTGTGCGATGATCATGGATTCTTGACGCGCTGTCGTCTTGCTTTTAACCTACTTACGACGCTATGTGATTTATGAATATCTTGTCAACATTGTTATGGAAAAAATCTCAGGAGAACAGCAGTCCGGATATGTTTCCGGTAGGCAATTACAACAAAATACTTATTGGTTGTCGCAGTAAATAAAATCTAAATGATTTTAATTATTTAAGAGTAGAATTAAAAAAAAAAAAAAATTAATTTATACAAATATTATTTTGAAGAGAGAAAACGGTTGCATTTGCGGCTATAAATCGCTAAATGACGTTATTTGCTTTAAAGATTTGCACATTTATTACAGTTTTTACTCGTCAGTTAAGTCGTTTCATGCAGAAATACATCTTTATGCATGCGCAAGTTGCGAACTTGTACTGAGTTATCTCACCAACGGCATCATAGATTCATGATTAACAACTAATCACATACAAACTTTACATACTTAAGCAAATAGAAGTTTGCTGCAACATGCAACACTGCCACGATTCGATGGGCACAGGTAAATTGAATTAAAATGTTACAGTTAATTTTGGTGGTGACAAATTGCATTTTGGTTGATAGAAATCTTTAGAAATAGGTGTACAGAAACAACAGTAATTTTCACATTAAAATTTCCATCCATTGATGGTAACTCGCAAACATCTTCATCATAGGTAAGCTGATTGTCAAAGAATGTCGTTGTAGACACAGCTTTCCCCAAATAAGATACTGTTTCTTTAAATATTATATTTGCCCAGAATTGGCATTTCATCTATTATTATCATTGCATAGTCGTTTAAAGCATTAACTAAATACTTGTTTAAACAAACTCTGGCTTTTGACAATTTATGTTGAATCTTCAATACACTCACATCTTATGCGCTTAGCATGCTACATTTGAAGACAGTTAACAGTTAAATTTTGCGCTAATTAACTCATGGAAATCACACCATCAGGAATGAGTACATTTTTCGCACCCATTGTGACTGTTGACTGACAGCGAGTACATCTTATGCGCGCTGCATGGGTAAAAGATAGAATTTATAGCGGATTGTGCTTTGTTTATATTTTTATGTACAAAGTTACAAAAAAAGATTGAACAGCAAAGCGTGAACGGTGGTGATGAAATTCGTTTTGAGCTCGAGATGAAGATTGAATTCACATTGTGATGTTTAAATTCAGTGTTTACATGATTAATTGTCAGAGTGTGGCGGAAGTCGAACGATTAATAACATTGAAGCTAAGCACTCGTCAAGTTCTCAGACAGGATAACAATACATTTATCGGAAGTGAAACATTAAACTCAATTTTTTAAACATTGGTCCATCTTAACTCGTTTTTAATAACACCAAAAATGAAATGAGTTATTTTTAATTTATCTCCGTCCATTTAAATTTAATTCTAAAACTTCGAGTGTAATTGGTATTTATAAGATAATAAGTGTCAGCTCAATTTATTTACCTAATTCATGTACCAATTTAAAGGTAAATTAAACTGTTTATGAGAAATATCGATGAATTACGTATTATGTTTTTTTTATCAATAAAAATTAAATTAGGCTTCAATAACAGGGCAGAACTGGGGATCGTTACCAAATTTGACACACTTACTAATATAGTAAGTACTGGAAGATATTATAAGGTTTTAGAATGGTATAAGATCACGGTTTTTATGTAAGATTTTTCAATTGAATTATGTTCAATCAAATTTTACCTAGATAAAAAATCGATAACCTTGACAATTGTAAAATGAAATAAAATTAAAAAGTCGTTTTCAGAGGCAATATTCCAATTAAATTCAATTAGGTTAGTCACAATGTTAACAATAATTCAACTCCAGTTTTCTGTCACAATTTACAAACTGTCTAATACAAATATGCTATTATAAGTACATTCGCAGTCGAAAAAACAACAATGTCATTATGTTGTATGTCGACTGCCGTATGGTGCAATTGGAGTGCTAATTTCGGATCATTAAACATGACAAATGAAACCAAATTTGACCTTGCTTAGCGCCGCATGATGTATGGGACAATCTTAACTATGAACGTTCAGAAATCAGCTGTCGAATTGTCCATTAATTATAAAATTCTTAACTTTGTCGATTGTGTTTAGCCGGCACATAAAACGCTTAAATTTTGCCCGCTAATTGACACACCTTAGCCGATACGCTTAGATAATTAAAAGTTATTGGGACAGATGGTTGGGCATTTTGTATTGCCATTGTACCATTGAACTTAGTGGGACGGCTTTGAACATAATTTCTATGTATTGCCAGTGTATTTATTTTCAATGGAATTTTGATCATTTACATGTGGTTTTGTAATTTTCCAATCGTAATTTACCTATATTTAAAATAAATGACTATTTAAAGTAGGTCCACTAACTACTAAATCTAAAAATATTGTTAAAATAATATTACACGTTTTTCTGTTAACAAGATTTAAATCGTAGAGTAAGTAAATATGAATGGTTTGCCTTTGTCTACTGTCTAGTCAATTTGGTTTCATTATGGCAAATTACGTATTGTAATGTTTTAATGAAAATAATTAAATAAAAAATGAAAGGTTATAAAGTTATTATTGTATATCATCCAAGGTCTATCACCCATCATGCTTTTAATTCAAATTACATGTTGGTGTTTGTAAATCTTATGACAATTATAATAAAAGCTGTAGACCGTTAACCACTTGAAAAATGTTTAATTCAATTCTAAGACAAGGTCACCAACGTTCATTTCTGTTACCTTCCGAAAAAG
The DNA here is from genome assembly GCA_026546915.1 of Sylvicola fuscatus. Classification (NCBI taxonomy): domain Eukaryota; kingdom Metazoa; phylum Arthropoda; class Insecta; order Diptera; family Anisopodidae; genus Sylvicola; species Sylvicola fuscatus. The sequence goes on along the minus strand of JANSTS010006127.1, from coordinate 6,884 downwards.
GTATCGCTAACAAGACAGAAAATTGTTAATTGTTGCGCACACTAAAACGACTAACGCAAATAAAACAAAGAAACATCGTGGTACATATATTGTAGGTAAACGAAATTGCTGCGGGTTCACATGTAATCCACGCAAGATCTCGACTGAGGTGTGGAGGAATTTCAAACCAGACGAAATAAATCACGATTGCGACACTGAAATTGTTAAAAGATATTTTTGTTGTTTTGTATCAATATAACTTAAATAATGAATGAAATTATAAAATTTGAGGAAAATGTCTTGATTTATTTTTGTTTCTATTAACATTGAGGCTGAATTAAGAAAACATATTTCAGATTTAATTTTTTATACCATAAAGTCTACTGAAAATGGACATTCAGCAAAAACGTCTGGGCAGATGCCATTGTCTTTATTCTGTTCAGATTTCGCTGCGAAAACTCTTCAGTCAATCTCTACATTACCTATATAAAGTGATTCAATTATGATTTTTATGATTACATTATAGCATGCTATGGGAGAGAGGAGGTGTTTTGAATTATTGTGATTGTTGTACTTAATGGTTTTGCATTAATTTAAGCTCGACTGGTGGCTTTGTTTTAGGTATTTTTTGTCGGCGTGCGTGTAAAAATGCTAATTTCGAACATCAGTACATGTACTGAAAATGTTTAAGAAAATTGTAATGATGGAGATTACATCACTCTCAGCCGGAGTGGCGTAATATGCTCGAGGAGCGTGATGACAGGAAAAGCTTGTCAGTAAATGAAAACTGAAGTCCAGTTGATCACGTAAATAGTGCACTTAAGATGAGATGTGGCAGATTTCGATTGTGTAATATGGCAACTGATAAGATTTAACCAATCAACTGAGCCGACGCGGAAATAAGAGCACATATTTTACAGACCAGTAAAATGTTATGGGAAATCAACTTATGAGTTATGCATATACATGTATATAAGCTTAATACATCTTGTGTAACATAATCTGGAGATTAATTTATTTTTGTGAGCAAAAAAAATTGAATAACTAATTAATGCTCATACTTGTCCGCAAGCTAGTTATGCACTTTTGTTGATATAATTACGACATTCTATTAATATTCTCGAGAAAATGAAATAATTGTTTACATTCGTTAATATGTATTTTTAAAATTTAATGCGACACTTAAGCAATGTTAAAAACATATATTTTATGACCATTAATTTAATTTATATTTTGATAATTACAACTTTTGTACTGGGAACATACATGAAGCTTATTATATTGTAGCACATCGAATCAGTAAGAAGTTGTGGCAAAATCAAATAAGATTAATAAGAAAAAATACAATTTACCAAAATTGCCATGACGGCGGCACTTCTTAGATAA
>JANSTS010006126.1:0-16896 GCA_026546915.1 Sylvicola fuscatus | reverse complement strand
TGACCAGTGATATTGATCAGCAACAGCCACAACAGCCAGCTGTTCCTTTGACACCGTCAGGTAAACATTTCTACCAACTTTTATATGTAATCCTAATTTTATTGATGGAAACGTTTTTATTATACATTTTTACAAAAAACGATTAAATTCAGTCATCGGATAAAACTAAATTCACACCTTAATGTATAATTTTGGTTTCCGGTATTCGGAAAAATATTTGTACCGAAACAATAGTCGAAAATTGAATCAATAATCAATAAATACGAAAAAGATGTTATTGATAACATTATCGAGTCGACTCGTTCTGGATTACTTCTGCGAAATTTCCTTCTTTGCAGAATTGCCGATGTGTAATACCCTGTAATCCAATATTCGCCAAACACGGGGGTTTTTGTTCATAACTAAAATAACTAAATCCATTTATTTCCACATAAATATATTGATCACTGAACGCCGCAGTCTGACGTAGGTTTGTAACAAAGGTCAATTAAACCCACCCTTATCTCAATAATAAATCTACCCAGAACATCAAACAGAAATGGCGCTGTTTTTCTACAATCAGTCTCAATTACCTTCAAATGGATGAAAACTATTTTCAAACGGAACATGTACTTGAACTAGATACCATGTTAATCCATCCCCAGAGTATTGCCAAATCTAAAAATCCCATATAAAAGAAACGGGCATATCGCCATTCGCCTTAGTCTAGTCCCACGCTAACAAGAGATGGATTTCATCTCGCACCCATATTGATTCTCGATAGCCGATGGAGAGCTTTTCGGCTTAATCTTGTTATAAAAGCATTATGATGTTGGCACTATTCCAAAGTATCAGCAAAAACATCTGTGCACATCCCCAATATTACATATATTGTCGAGATTAGCCATGCGGCTGGTCCAACGTTTCACTTGAATTGTTTCTCACTTACCGAGCTTTAATTGCATATTATTAGAATGATGACGATAAAATGGGAATGTTCGACGCTAGCGACAGACTTTGTAACGAAATGAAGATTGATGTAGGAAAAGGGTTAATGGAGTTGCTATTTTATTAGATTCCATGCTCGTATGTTTTCATTTCCATGCATATAAACACATAATAGAGAGACAATATGGTTGAGTTTCCCAATCTTTGGGAATTTTGTGTTAATTGTGAGTGGTTATGGTTATTTATGGAATAGAATTAAATATCCAACAGTCTTCTGTGTAATAAAATTGTGAGATCTTAATTAATTTAATGCATTTTTTCCATTTCACTTTGGCAAATATTTTTTGATGTTCAGTGTCACATTAAATCCCATCGCTAATTTTCCACTAAATCCTAGCTGACATAGACCAACCCCCTAAGGCATTTCAAGTTTTTCGTTCAGAATTCAGAGTAAAGAAATGAAATGTCCGCGTTTTTCTAGGTCAAAAAAATCGTATATAGAATTTCTAACAAAACACCACTATGGTTAGTGGGTAATCAACATCATCCCCTAAGCACCTTCAATGCGTATCATTAAAATTGTGCAGCGGAAATTAAATGGAATTTTGAAATAAACTTCAAACATTACAGTTGCGTAAAAGTAAATTCACCTGGGAGCTTTTTTAATCTGCATGAAAAAGCCCGTTTCCACTTGACCTCATTTGCTCCACAAACTTGTGAATTTTTATGCCATTTCAACTAAAACTAAGTTCGTTTTGAGTGCTTTTATGCTTACGAATTGTTGAACAATTTAATAAAAATATAATGTCTCCTATAGTAATTAAATAAACGTTTCCCTGAGGCGATTTAATCTAAGCATTTTTTTTTCGGCCTACAAATATTTACAGAAAAATCTTTATTTAATTTTATTTGTATTTTTTCAGAGGCAATAAAATTACATGGCCACCGATTGACTGAATACGAGCGCCAAGAGATTGAAAAATACCAGGAAATCTGGTATTTGGGTTTAGATTCGCCCAAAATAAACTCCCGCCCTGGAACAGCCTGCAACTCTGGATACGACGACGACAATGGTAGCTACAACAAGGTAATTTATATAAATAATTATTAAATTCAATTGATTACTAAAAATTGAAAATGTTTGATCATTATGCAGATAATCCACGACCATATCTGCTACCGATATGAAATTCTGGAAGTAATTGGCAAGGGCAGTTTCGGTCAAGTAATTCGAGCACTAGACCACAAGACAAATCAACATGTCGCTATTAAAATCATTAGAAATAGAAAGCGCTTCCACCACCAAGCTCTAGTCGAGGTACGAATTTTGGATGAACTGAGGAAAAAGGATCCCGAGGATGCCTTCAATGTGATACACATGATAGACTATTTTTACTTCAGGAACCACTTGTGCATCAGTTTTGAGTTAATGAGGTGAGTTTTTGATTAATTCTTTAAAAACGTTCGATTTAATCAATCCAAATTGGCCGATTGTTCAAACAATTCTGACTAAATTTACCAGAAAAGACCGCAGAACGTCAAAACGCTGGAAAATATAAATATGAGAAAATTAAAACAAATAAAACGGCTATAAAAACAAGGAAACTCTCTAATTCGATTCAAGTCAAAAAGTGCCCGCAGACATGCAATAGCTCACGTGAAAAACGTTATGTACAGTGTACATATCACGCTTCGATATTGAAAGACCAAAAGATCGATGAATCGGTGGGCTGTTTGTGGATATTACACGGTGCACGCAATTTGGTTGGGTGGAAAGTGCACTGTGCACCACAACTTGCACGGTTTTGTGTTCAAAACAACAATAAGAACCTCAAAAAAAAAAATGAATCCAAATTTCTATGTCGATTTGTTGACTTACTTTGAAGTTTTGTTTAGTTACTAAATACATATATGAAAACCACCCTTTTACATATTCCTTCCGGCAACCGATCGCGTCGTGGGGGTAAAGGTTGTTGCACATAAATCATGTGAACATATATCGTGTAGAGTTTGGTCTTAAGCCGCTCAATAAATTACTATTTTGATAGCTTTAACTGAATGTTTGACTACAAGTGGATGATTGGTCTTTAATGGTTTTATCAATTAATGGCTTTTCAACTTATATTGCGTGAAAATTGTCTCAATCAAATTAAAGATCTAATTCAATTACGAAGAAATGTGTTATTTTTCTGCAGACATAACGTCCGTAGTAATCCAATTATGACGACGAGCATAAGGAGTCGAAATTGATGTCATGCCTTAATATAGTAGAGTAGTATCGGGGAAAATCTTGAGCGCCTAATGTTATGGCAAATATTTGCAGAACACTTCAATGAATAATGTCAATAAAGCTTAAGTGCAGTGTATGTTTATGTACAGAAAATTTCCTTCATCTTACAAATGAGTTTCATCCTTAAGATTTAACCTTGTTTCTTAAATCCAAAAGCATGTACTCGTGTATAATAAAACGTTATGAGCTGTGTCGGCTTTGCCATTCGTCGGTAGTTAACTGCAATGTGACTGGGAGCTTGTTAATTTTAGATTGGATTAATTAATTTACTTGCGAGATGTAAATTAATTCCTAAAAGCTGAAACAGAAACTAACACAAATTTAAAAAAATCAAAAAAATTAGTTGAAAAATCTCAATATTTCTGACATGATAGTAATTGTGGAAAATGTTCTTCACATATTCCATTTCATAAAATGTCAAGGCTGTAATTTCTCAAGTTTCAACGACAAAAATTAGTAACGTTAAGATCCACTAAATTACAGGGTAAAATTGCCATAACATTTCACAACACGTATGCACATGGAAAAGATGGCGAAAAATGTTTCAGCGTCCATGAAGTCTAAAAAAGCCAACGGCGATGAGCACGATGAAACTGTAAAAAAAAAGTTGTTCATAAAAAAATTAACAAAACCTGCCAAAAAGTTGGTTGACGTCATTCTATTTGTGCCTTGTAGTTGCTGTCTTCGTTTTAGTCCTCTGCTTGTTGTGCATAATCTATTGGCTTACCGTACTTTGTCGCCAGAATGTTTAAAATAAGGCGTTCATGTCACTTGGTGGCACCCAAGGAACCCAGACGCTTTGACTGGTTAATTTTCAATAAAAGGACTAAGCTATCGAACAGTTTGCACAACAATACGATTAACTTTCAGGTTGGGCATTATAAGGGTTGATTGAGAAAGAGTTTTTGTTAGGGTTGATAAAAGCGTTCGACTATTTACCTGTTGGTAAGAGAATTTATTTAATCAATTTAAGTCAGAACTTGCTGAGTTGAAATCTTGGATTTTTTTGAGACTTACAAAATATTCAGAATCAGTTTTGAAAGTCAACATTATGTTAATTTTAATTCTGCAACATTTCACATTTCGTATGAATTTCTGTCGCTTGCATATTTTGCCTACTGTATGCAAGTACCAAACCATAAATCCAAAGAATTTACACATTGACTTCGTGGAGTCAGCACCACAACGTGTCGTGTTTTTAATTAAGACCATTTATTATAAAGACAGCTTTTGTACCTTATTACGAGTATAACAAGTCGTCCCTTTTGCTTGCTCAACCACCTGCCATGTACAGGCATTTTATGCATTCATTTTTCCAGGTCACAGCGCATCGTCGCCCACCTAATTTTCATTTAATTAAATCAAATATATTAACTAGGTGAAATTGTGGTGCCTTAAAACTATACATGTTCTTTTCAACAAGCAACACCGTCTCAAAGTGCTTAATTATACGGTGAATCATTTACAACTGCTAATGAGAAAATGTAACCACACGCTGATTGACCTTGTCCCCCATACTTCAACACGCACGACAGGGTTTCCTTTTCAACAATTACGCGAAAAAAATGTCCTTACACCCGCACAAACTATACGATGATATTTAGAAAAGGCCATTAGTTTCCTTTCAATTTGACGGCGACGCTTGGTCGTGCGTTTATGCGCGTTGCGCGTGACATTCCTTTGGAAGTATTTATTGTGCAAACAATAAGGAAAAAGGGAATCTACGGTCAATTATACTTTATAAAGCAGGAATTTGGTGTTATTTAATAAAAGCGTCCTGTTGTGGCTAAAAATAGCTGAAAGTATAATGTATTGTCAAGGACGAATTTAAAGCAACTTTTTATGAGATTTCCACTAAACTTTTTAACATCCTTTTAAATGCGGATGCGATGGCTGTGATGTTTGGGCATTTAATAACTTCCTCCTGACATTTAAATTGCTTCCGACGCGACGGTAGAAAATATAAATGTCGGTCCTTAAAGGTTGCGCTTTTCCGGAAGCGCTGTTTGCATTAGGGGTATAATTTTATAATTTAAAATTTTTATTTTCCGGTTCAAACACGTGTAAACGATAACAGAACAACCAAAATTTTAATGTGATAAAATCCAGTTCTTGTAAGATTCCTTCATCGAAAAGTTGAAGTTTCCAAAATCGAATTTCGTGTATGAAAATATTCTTCTCACACAGTTTATTTCATTCACAAATTCATCGGCCCAACCCGGAAAAGGTCATCAACCTCTTAAGCGATTCCACTCACATAGTTTAGTGCAATCAATGAAAACGTTCCCGTTTTACTTAAAGCAAGCCAACGAGGCAGCAAGATTGATATTGATGGAACGTTCCATAGTCATAAGCGTCTGATTTTACGGGGTATCGACATGCATTGCCGCATTGAGTTTCCCCTATTAATGAATTTTCTTTCTCCTTCCATTATTTTGGTAGTCTATATCTCCAAGAAAATGCGCGACATTCACAAAATGCGCAGGTAGAAACTACATAATGCACAAATATTCTAGAGGGAACAAAACTGTATATGAAACTACCCTCCCATCCTGGCAGCAATAATATTATATTATTTAATTGATTTAACAAAGTTCAAAATAATTGAGGTAAAGTTTAAATCTTGATAACATGGAATAATAAGGCCGTAAATATCAGAGCAGCCGCTGCATTTAAATCGATTACAAGCATTTTCCGTATACTAAAGTTTTGCTTACTTTCCACCTGTCTCCATTGGGGTGGTGGGCGTACGACAGTTTATAATAAAAAATATTCGCGTATTGCGAACTTTGTTATCGCCATGTCATCAAATTGCTTTAAATTAAAAACGCGAATTTATTATTACATTATGTCTCCGAGGTTGGTTGATTGTAGAATGTTGATCCTTTTATTTGATGATTCTTCAATTATTGCAACTCTTCACAGTCATGCTTTATTTTTATGACTTTAAATGCCATGTATAATATTGTATTATATTTTCGAAATTATTTGAATTTTTTATTTTATCATCCCATCCTTTATTTATTTAGTTAGTGCCACTTGCGTGCCATTTTTTATCTATACATCGTCCCTTGCTGTACTTTACACGACAAAAAGGAAACCCTTTCTCAGGTGGCTTCGATACTCAGTTGACGCTGATGGAATTTGTGTCGTCGTTTTTCTTCTTCGGAAACAATTTTTGTTTTGAAACGCGCAACCCTTGTGTATCCATCGATGGTGGTCTTCTTTTTTCTAATATCAACCCTCTTCTTTGCTATGTCAATAATAAAATTATGCATATACACACGTGGATATTTATCAATGCAATTGACTTTGTGTGGGGTTGAATCGACGAAATCGATGGAATGGTTTGACATAATTCGGCGACCCCCTTTTTATTACCTTTTCGGCATTATGAGATATTTATCTAAATGTGCAGTTTGGGTAAATGTCAATTCGCAGGACGAAAACATTTACTTCACAGACGGCTGAATGTCAAGGCATTTTCTGTACATTTACTTTCCTTCGTATTGAACTTTAGGGTCTATTTTTGTTTGGATTTATTTGTTTAACCAGTCAATTTCATTAATCACAGTGGCGCTCGGTTAATGGAAAGGAAACATTTATGTTATATAATAGTTTATATTATAAAATTGTCCATATTTCCCAATGATAGCTTTTGCATCAAACTCCTTCACTCAACCAAATTAATTGCACCATTGATTTTAACTGCACTTAAAGTCTCGGCAAAATTGCTTAATGGTCTTTACAAGGGATGATTTTAATTACACTTTTATCGTGACACATCAGTTAACATGTAATTCACAACATGTTCTGGCAGATTTATCGTCATCCTAATGAAATATGTAATAGACATATTTGACACACAATATAAAAGCAACCACAATTTTATATACCAACTTCGCCCTCTCATATAAGGGAGGTTTCTGTATTAAATAGATTTTCATTAAAATTCGTTGCGAGTACGGAAAATGTTGTTAGTCAAATTTTACTCCAGCTTTTGGTGCGACGATATTTCAAGTAAAGCTCTCACACGGGTGGTGATTTCCATTATAATAACATTCAACCACCCATTTTGGCTACTCGTGAATTGGAGGATGGCTTAAAATTGTTCGATTATAACATTGATTGGGATGGGGAAGTAAACATGTTTGTTCAAATTTAGGATGATTGAAATATTATATTTGGCTCCTTTTAAGCTTTCAACTTAAGTTTACTTTCGCAGAATAATTTATTGACTTTAATTACAACTTACATTTTAGTAATAAATCTTTACATTTATAGTTATATAAAAGTTAATGTTTAAAAACATTCAAAAATTCATTGACTTAGTGTGAATTCAAAAATAACAATTTGTTTTCAACCGTCAACATTGTAAAGCAAATAACAAAGCTCTGGCTTTTATTGTATATTAAATCCTTTAGTTCACTTATCCTTTAGAAGCAGTGAAACGTAAAATTATATCGTTGAAACTTTAGAAACAATTCAATTTATTATCACAGATTCCGACAAAAACCAACAGACTAAATCCAATCATTTAAAGTTCAACCTTTCTATCCAAATAAGGGTAGTAATTTCTTTAAATTCACATCACTTCAGTCTCATGTTTCATATTAAAGAAATGTCCTCGTCTTTATGGCCCTATAACACCAGAAAATTCTATCGCAAAAGTTGTTTGACAGGTAATATTTTAAAGTTTAACACATATTCTAAAACTTGTCTGCAGAGTAATGGATATATCGACTATGTAGTTTGCTGTCAGGTATTCCACACCAAAAGTTGTGTGGCTCGTGTGTGGTATTTCAACAAGTTGATGTGTCTAATAATAAACGAATTTCCCACTAAACAAATAACATGTTGGTGCGACTCTGCGCCCATTAAACAGGATGTACTCGTTTATTGTACAATGTACATTGAATAAAGGATGGAACAAAAGTGTTAGACCGAAAATAAACGCTTTGTTTCACCTTTTACTTAAAGGATTATCGTGGGTAAACTTTTTGTTAATCTAAAAATAGGCGCATTCACAACTGAACACACATCGCCGCTTTTTTCAACCTTTTGTTGTTTCAAAATGCTGTATCCCGCGATAAATATCAAACGATTTACTTGATTTCATATACATACGCGATCAAACAATTTTGATGGCAACAGCTCTGTCGCATAGAGACATTTTCCTAAAGTTTTCTCATTGTCACGCAAAAGAATGAAGCCACAAACGTTTCCCCGAAATCGTCACCAAGAGATCAATCAAGATTTAAGTCGTTCAACATTTTCCTGGCCCCCATTAAGACCTCGCATTGAATTTGATTTTCACGCCGCATCTGAATCGCGCTAAACTTTAACGTCTTCAAGTGTTTGCTTTTGTCGCTTAACAGCTTAACTTTTTTTGGAGTTTGCGATGACAATTTTTGCGTCAATTCAAAGGCGTTGGCTTTACTTTAATTAAAACGGCATAGCAAAGCAAAAGCGAAAAGACAACAGCCAAAGTACGAATAAGTTGTTTAAATGCTAATTGCACGGGTTGGTCATGTTATAAACAAGAACCGTACAACTTCCTTATCGTTTTTTTAAAGCTTAAACTTGGCGAAAGCGCCCCACGTGCTTGCATCAAAGCGGAACATTTGAACGTACATACAAACTACGCTCTTTTAATAGCAAACAAACAAAAATTTATTTTTAAGACACAAAATGCTTGCATGGAACATAAGTGGCATAGTTGCAAGGACGAAGATTGTCTGTTTAAATATTGATGAATGAAAAAGTGCTGACATGCAGCTTTCAGCATTCAGTGCGGGTTATCTGAATTTTGAATGACGGCCCACATTGGAGTGGCGCCTCGTGTTTTGTGCCATTACTCGCGGTTAGGCAACATTTATTTTTTTTTTTTGGAGTGTTTTTGGCATTCAAACACCAACAACTTGTGTTCAAAAAAAAAAATGTACGAAAAAAAACGTTATTAAAATGTAACGTCAATTTCCATCAGCATTAATGCGCGAGAAACCTCACGTATCACAATAATTTGATACACGTTTTTGGAAATTAAGAACTTTTCAGCCTGCGGTGACAACTTCGCAGAAATGAATTCCTTTTATGTGTTAACGTGTTAATGGTGCGGCTGTATTATGGCTACACGTTTCAGTAATCCCATTAGGTTCTCACTTCTCGTCGCACTTTATATATTTATTCAGGCTGCACAAACTTTACGAATTTCTTATTAATTGAGTGGAAGTATCAACAAAACATCTCGTACATTAAATTTGATAAAGATGTTACATTATCCATCACTTTAACTTATTTCTGCTTACAATTGTCTCAAATACATAAATTTCGTTTATCAAAAATTCGCTAATTAAAACTGATGGCTTTATAAAGTTTATTAATTAATAAAGAAAACATCTTAAAACCAATCATTTTAAATAAACAAAATAAACAACTCAACTCAATAAATTATTATTTTCTATGGTTTCAGTTTGAACTTGTACGAGCTCATCAAGAAGAACAAATATCAAGGATTCAGTTTAAGCCTAATCCGGCGTTTCTGCAATTCAATCATCAAATGTCTTCGACTTCTCTACCAGGAGAACATAATCCACTGTGATTTAAAACCGGTACGTACTCGAACATATATTCTTTTCCAAGCATCGACTGCATTTGCTTCAAATTATTTATTCAGCCGCATTTTAATGTTGTTTTTTTTTTTTTTGGTTTCTCTGCATTTTTGCCGACTACAGGAAAACATACTGCTCAAACAACGCGGCTCATGCTCAATTAAGGTAATCGATTTTGGCAGTTCGTGCTACTCGAACCACAAGGTGTACACATACATTCAGTCGCGATTCTATCGGTCGCCGGAAGTTATACTGGGACTTCCATATGGCACACCAATTGACATGTGGAGCTTAGGTGAGTTTAAACTTTTGACGTGATTTAATGGGGGATGCATTCTTTAGTGTGGACTGTTTTTGTTTATGAGTTGTTGTAAGAGAGTGTTTGTCTTTAAAGTTTTTTTAAAACTCGATGATTTTGTTTTTTTGCTACGAAACTTTTCAATCTGGATTATGTGAATTGAAATACAAATAATTTAATGTTAATCTGTGTAAATATAAATTTATTTAAAACTATTTCTAAGTTACACAAATAAAATTTTTAAAGCGATACATTTAGCGAAGACACGACCCTTGTCGATGAATATCTATCCTATTGATGCATTTATTGATAGCCATTAAAAAACCCATTGTAATTTAAAATATTACTTATAAATTAAAAAAACACCTTCATGTTCTTAAATACTTTTTACATTAAACATATGTTCATAAATTAGATTTAAACTGTCACTAAACCGTCTGTTACATCTCACGCAATTTTTCAAGCAGCCAGAATTTTTGTTTTACAAACTCCAACCTTAATGAAATTAGTGTTTCACCATTTCCATTATCACGCATCCAAAATTCAAATGGCTCCAGCCGAATGTTCCAAACCGAAACAATGGGATACCCTAATTCCAAATGTCTCTGTTTTCTCGGTCTTGAAAACGTGCCAAATTTAATTGAACGGGCCCAGCAGTATGTTGATGGCCTAGGATGATATTGCTATATGGTATACTTATTTTGCAGTAGTGCAGTTTTCAACGGGCGGTTTAAGTAGTCACCGGAACAAGCGACTAATGGCGCACATCTTTGCAATTGTTTCACTGAGAAAAGTCTTTCGTTTGCCATATTCTATTGTCTGTTCCATTTAAAATTGCCATGTTGGGTGAATACTTAGTTCTTTTACGCCAAAGTTTTCTGAGGAAATCAATAAATTCGATGTACATAATTAAGCAGTCAGTCGCCCACATGTGTCCTGGGCCCTGGATCAACTCAAATACGAGCACTTTTCCTTAAGAATGTCATCTAAATGTGGCCGCCGATCTGATTGGGTAAATATTTATTCAGGAAAATGGAACTCACTGAATTGCTTTTGTGTTGAATGTCTTTTCAATTCTGAAAGGATATTCATACAAAGTATTAAAGTCAAATATAACAAAATATAGACGCCATTTGGTGAATAAAATTGTCCTTCTCTATGGCTTTGCAAAACTGGTTTTATGTATGAATGAATAAATTTCCCTTTTTGTTTGGGGTAAGCTTCTTATGTTCTTACTCTGGCCTATAAAGTTTAGTTCTTAAGATGGTTTTCATTAAAGATGGATTTTATAACATAAAGTTTGTTTAAAATTGACAAAGTTAATAAGCATAGACAGTTTAGGTATCATTCTAGTCAATCACTCGATGTTCTAATTAAATAAGTAATCGAATAAAAATCGGTATTATTATACGAACAAAAAGGAATTACTTTGACTTCGAACAATTATGTTTTATTTCACTTGTATCATGTGTTGAATTGGACGTGTCACAAGTGGCGTGTCACAAGACGATCATTAACATTTTCAATATGACGATTAAATGGCTTTCTCAGTCGAAATGACGCCAGTCACGCAACACATATATTAATTAAATGATATCAGCAAATTGCGAAAATCTATAACTTCTAAGGGAAATAAGAATGCAAAACCAACAAATAATAATCGTTACTGTATGCAATAACAATTGGCACTAAACAAACCATCCAATCCACAATAAACAGGTTGTATTTTGGCCGAGCTCTACACTGGCTATCCTTTGTTCCCCGGTGAGAACGAAGTAGAACAACTGGCATGCATAATGGAGGTGTTGGGAGTTCCACCAGAGGATCTAATTGCAACGGCGACACGCAAACGGTTATTCTTTGCGACACGCGGCAGTCCCCGGTGTATCACCAACTCAAAGGGACGCAAACGTAAGCCCGGCTCAAAGTCCCTGGCTAAGGCGTTGCGGTGTGACGAGCCCGTCTTTATAGATTTCGTTTCTCGTTGTCTGCAGTAAGTTTACCAATTCAATTAGTTTTTTTTTTGACAATTTTCTTTTTTGCAATTGGGTATATTTGATTTATCGCTTGATTTTCTATTAAAGATGGGATCCACGTCGTCGAATGACACCAAAAGAAGCAGCTGCACACGAGTGGCTGCAATTAAGCTCTCACTCATCGTACAATCTGACAAAGGCACGTGAGCGCCAGGAGAATGCCGAAAATCAACTGCAATTCCAGCAACACCTGCAGCAGCAACAGCAACTGCAACAGCACCAGCAGCAGCAGCGTCAACAGCAGCTTCTGTTGTCACCCAAATCACAGAAAGCCACTGCAGTCACGTACCAAAGAAATCAACATATTACACCAAACTCAATTCTTCCAGAGATTAAGACGCCTGCCTCCAAATACGGCAGCCAGTCAAAGGCGACAAAGGACGGCGTTAAAGGTGGTTGTTCACTCAAATATTTACGACTGATTGGATTCTCATAAACACACCTCCCAACTTCCAAACAAAACATCAACACAACATTTTAGTTTGCACTGAGTTTTTATGTTTGCACGCAGTTCATCACTTGTCTGTTTCGTTTCCTATCTTTAAAGACCAATTCTTTATCTATCTACCAACTACCAACTACCAACTACCATTTCCGTTATAGTTTCTGTTACTATTGCTAAAAACAAACCAACCATCAATTCAAATTTCCCAACCAACCCAATGACGATAAAATCAGAGAAGCAAAAATATTACTCCCTATCTCCGACTACAACGCAGGTCTGACATCATCCACCAGTGATCTAGAGTTAGTCATGCAGCAGCACCAGTACAGCAACTCGTTTCAACGACTGTACCCGAGTGGCACACGCAAGCTGTCGATTACCAATGGTGGTGGTAGTTCCGGCGGCAGTTCGTCGGGCAGCACCAGCGGCGGTATGCAACCGCTGTCGGCGACCGCCAAATACGGACATCCGTCACAGAATCAGCTGAATCACCACCATCACCATCACCACCACCATCACGCCAATATGTCGCATTCGCAGAGCACTGGCGACGTGGCCGCCATGTTCGGGCGTGCTTGACGGGACGACGATGTGCAGCTGAAGAAATGCAAACTCGTACGGATTGACGACATTGTTGGGCGTTAGTGCGCGCCGACGACTAAAAAATGCACCAGTTGGCATCCGTGTCTGCGGATCATAGATTTTTTTCTATATTACAATATGTTATTTATTTAATATTGTCACTTATTTTTATTATACATAAAACTGTATGATTTCAGTAAATCTCTAATATTTTAAAATAATTTGTCATCATTTTGAATTAACGTTTTTCCATTCTCATTATGTATTATTCCAATCATTTGATTCATGAGTTAAGACGTATCATGTTTATAATGTTGTGTTCGTGAGTTTTTAGTATAGTTAATGTAATTTTCTTTTTAAATTAAATTGTGCTCTCCATATTGATAGAAGGTGTACTAGTCCGAAAGCTAGTCAAGCTTCGAGCACTCGACTTGACTGAGTGCAGAATATTGGGCCATCGACCAATTTTGTCTTGTTTACAAGATAGAATGGAATTCATATTATTTTATTGTTCATTAAACATTAATCATCATTAAAACTTAATATTAAATCCTGTAAATTAAACAATTCGAAAATTCTTCAGTTAATATGTATGTATTTTATTTGTTTATCTACATATAAAAAGAAATCTTGAGAATACATTATTAATTATTAAAAAACTTAAACACATATTTTTATTTGAAATAACAACATTTTTCTGATTTTACGTCATTTTCATTAAAATTTAAACATAAAAGTGGAGTATTTAAAGTCTTCGTCGTCTTGATTAAATGATAAGTATTTAAACATTAAATTTCTATCAATTAAGTACATTAAGTAATTTTTGTAGGATTGATGACTATTGAAACACCACAGAAGAATTTTTTCTGCACCGATTGGAAACTTATAATTAATTATGATCTTGATGTAAAGTTTAAAAATAAATTGTGATACAAATTTGGTAAGCATTGCACAGGTAAACGACTTAAGAATTGAATGAGTAATTTATGTTGTCACTGGTGTTTTAATGTCATTTTAATTTCGCTTACAAAATAGAAATTGAGACATTTGGTTACAAGTAAATATTGAAAAAAAATACGTAACGAGAAATAATTTGAAATTAGCCAAATTGCCTCAAAGTGGGCTGTACCTGATGCCTCCTGCTTATTATTTTACATAAAATCAATAGTCGTTGAAATTAAATAGTTCAGAAAAAATTTAACAAATTACCAATTAACCTTGCCATCAATCACTTCTATCTAAATTAAATATTCGTTTAAAAATGGCGATTTACTCGTTTTTGTCAATGATGCCAATAAATATTGTTCTTGTAAATATTTATCTTATATGTATTTCAATAATTTTAATTAACAAAAAAGGTACAGTTGTGAACAATAATTAAATGTAAACTTAGATATATGTAAGAAAATGAATGCTGCGATTGATTTGACTTTTGGAATGTAAATTAAAATGTGACCGTTGATTATTAAGCTCTTTAAACTCCCATGGTCTCATTTATTAATTTAAAAAAAATATCAAAGAAAAATTGTTACAACTTGAGCTATACCAACAATTGGGATATCACTTACTATACTTATCATAACGTTTGATTTGGAAATTATAAAAGCGAATACGAAACAGGACCATTTGATCAAACGAGTTCATTTCTTTCAGAAAATCTCTTCCATGACCGATAATCGATTTAAATATAAAATAAGTAGTATTTGTAAAATAAATCTGAATGTTATAGTAAGTTGATGAATCACTTATTAATTTAAATTAATGATAAATATAAATATTGATTAAATTCTTTCCATAATATCGGCCTATAATTAAATACTGTCAATAGTTTGATGTATCCAATAGTTGTTTGTTGATTAGTCATCAATACAATATACGTATTCAATATCAGTATCCTTCAATATTGTGTAAACATATTATTGACTACATTTCAATTGAAATGAGAATCGTCAATGTCGGTAGTTATATGTATTTAACTGCATTGTAGCGTCAAGTTTTAAAGTTATTAACAACCATTATAGACTTTTCCCTATGGAAATTTCAAACGAAAAAGGGAACATTTTATACTTAATGAGTATGTAACATATAATATTGTAAATTTATTATTCGTAAAGTATGAATAGATGGGTGTATGTGTTACAAAAAGATTTCATCTCGAACTTGAAGAAATATTATTCTACAGTGGAATACGAAAATATAAATTAATTAATGGAATGCATGTAATTTAACAAAAATCAATGTTATCAAAAATATTGTGTCATTAATGTCTATATCTTCCATAAGAATAGATTTGTAGAATTTAAAATGAGGGTAGAAATTAGTAGTTTGTCGAAATTACTGATTCATATTATGCTGTAATATAACTAACATTAAAAAAAAATAAAGACAAATTAATTATGTACGAAACACTTGACTTTTCAATTTTTGTTTAGATATTTTAAATATGATATAAGGAGTCCTGATTTCAGAATGGTCACATTAAACAAAAACTATTAGAAGCAATCTAAGAATATTTTTTCCGACTTAAAAAAATTGCAAACAAATTGCACCTCTAAATTAAGCATAATTTACGTTAAATACAAATAAATATCGAATAACAATGGAAGATATGAACAAATCGCATCGGGATTACAATCGAATGTTGGAGGACGCGTTTCGAGCTGAACAAGTTTACCATCATAAGCGTAAGGCGACCACGACTTGTATAAAAACTCGATTTCTCCTTAAGAAATCCGCATACTTGGTCCATGAGTACATGGATGGAAGTAGCGAGCTGGACAAAATCGCATGCAATATTTTTCTCACAAAATACCGTCCTACTGAAGACCATAAGGTTCCCCTGAGGAAATCTAAGCAATATGTCAAGTCGGCAGTAAAAGCTTACAAAGATCTGGATGCCGAGGAAAAAAACATTTACCGACAGGCGGCTGTTATCGATACTCCGACGATCAATGAAACGGTCGCCTCTAGCGGATTTCACCATTTTCTAGCTCTGCATGTCAAGGAAGAGAGAAAGAAAGAGCAATTTGATGAAGAACATTGTTATCGCATGGCCAATCACATTTGGAGATGTCTTATGCCATCAGCAAGACTACCTTTCTTCATGAAAGGCTATTTAGCTACATTCTATCCGCGAGATTTGGATGGAAGTATTATGTATAACTACGAAAATATGTCTATTAAGGATGTACTCAATGAAACTATTTACAAAACTAACAACGATGCGGTAAACTGGAATCAAGATACTATGGAACCAAATGCTAACTTATCTGGTAGAAAGGAAGTGAAGCGTTTGAAGAAGCAAAGAAAGGTTATGCGTAATTTCGATTGTTAGGTAGAAAATATTAATCATTTATTTTCTAGTAAGATATTAAATTTATAAAATTATTTCCGTCAACATTGTTTTAGAAATAAAATATATATTAAAATAACGATTGTTATTATTTCAGTTAACAACTAATTTAAAAAAAATGAAATTTTTTATCACAGAATTTGGGAATTTTATTTGTTTATCTTTGTTTCGTAAACACAAATAGTTATACACCTGAAAAATGTTGCTGACAAAATGAATGCAGAGGTAGAAAACCTTCCCAAAAGTAGTCCACTTTCTCTTTCAGCCATCATATTTTGTCGTAAAATGATGCTCTAGTTTATGTGCCTTCGATAGCTCAGTTGGTAGAGCGATGGACTGTAGAAAGATCTTGTAT
>JANSTS010006125.1:0-23866 GCA_026546915.1 Sylvicola fuscatus | reverse complement strand
AATAAAAAGGTTTGCCTTGCTGAGTTCAACAATTATGTAAAACATCATTACACCACCAAAATAATGTGATACGAGATGTCGATTTGTAAAATAAGAAAAAACCTTTTGTTTTGTCATAATGCACTTTTGACCATGAAGGAATTTTTTTTTTGACCTTAACATGTTCAGCAAAGATGTTGATCGCATTAAGGCCTACAATAATGTAGAAAAAATAATTGTCAAAAAGTGAGCCGTTTAAAAGGTAGAAAAAACCAAACGTCATTTGACTTTGAAAACTAAACTTTTTGACCTTGGCGAATTTTATAAAAATATTTCCCCTGATGATTTCAACAACTATGTAGAACGTTATTACATCATAAATTTAATGGGTTTTGAGATTGAGGCAATGAAAAAAAAATATTTTTTTTTAGGGTTTATCAAAAAAACGGCACCAACCCGAGACAGTATTTGATCATATTAAAAAATCAGAAAAATTGTATTATTTATTTTCGAGAAAAACTTGCAAACATAAATTTTTTTTTACGTTAAGTTAGAAATTGACCTTGGTATTAACCTTGGGATTTTTTCTATATTTCTGTTAAGAAAACAATGAAAAACAATGAAAATCAATGTACTTAAGTTTGGTTGCAATCGGATGTTCTGTTCGCGAGATACACCGAAAATAAAGTCGTATTATGACAACATTGAAAAAATTGACCTTGAGATAAATTAAAAAAAGTGCTTTGCTCGAATTGCAGTCCTGCATATAACACTAAAACGTGTTTCTGCATCATTAGAATTTTTTGCCTAAAAAGTCATATAACAAGATTACATATATATTCGCCTTTTTGGAGAAAAAATGAAGGCTGGTATATATGAAATAAAAACAATCAGTTGATATAAGCACCGATTTGCGTCAATTGTCGATCGGAACCCCAATTGAAACTTCAAAAATGCAATCTAAATAATCTAATCGTACTTTTAAAACGACGGATTCGATTTAAGAAAACAATTGCAAAAAACTACATTAATGATAATTTTTAAGAAGAGTCAAATCACTTTGAGAGTCGATGGATGTAGATTAAATTCCAGCTCGGTTTTCTTGACAAAAAATAATGAAATTGTTTTACTTTTTTTAGATGCAATGCTGCGTTACTGCGATGCACCGGCGAATGCATCGTTATGCTGCACTCTAAACACCGAAAACCGACTTTTAGCCACTTCACGCCTACCGCTGGAGCGCAACTACAAGGAGTCTATCAACAAGCTGGCGGCCGTTTTAGGAACCAGGGCGCATCGTTTCGAAGGTAAGTCGTGCGCCTCCCGCGAATACAAAAGATCTCCGATTTCTCAATTTGCATAGCAACAACATCCACGTTACCATCAGATATCGAATTATAATAAGGCGACGATCAATTTGTCGATGGTGGATGGCGGACAGAACCGGTGCAGGCGGGAGGACACATACACGCAAACGTCCAAAAAACCATACGTAAATGTTATCTATTTTCAATCAATGATATCATTTTGTGAGTCTTCCCTTGTCTGTGCCGGTCGGCATCGCTTCTGCTTGTTCGTGGTGTTCTTGCTATTATTATTTACGGATCATCTTACATTCCATCTTCCGATTATTGCTCCGTGGCGGCATTTTCGTTTCTTACATCGTCGTCGCCTTCCTTACCTTATCCCTGTCGTGTTCCTCTTTTCGATTATTCATAACGTTTTTTTTGTGTTGCAGAATTTTTCAAGGAGCTCCTTGCCGAATCACGCAAAGAATTCCATGCCATGTTCAAGCGCACTTACGGCGTTATATATGAGCAAAATTCGTATGTCTTCTCCGATTTGTTCAACGAACTGGAGAACTATTATGCACGCGGAAAGGTGGATCTCTCCGAGGCAATGGATCTATTTTTCAACAAGCTTTACCAAAAAATGTTCACCGTACTGAATTCACAATACGCATTCGACGACAAGTAGGTCTTCGCCATTGCTCGTCTTAAGAGCTCCCACTTAAGCGGACATTTCTTATATTTTTTAGATACCTTGGTTGTGTCGGAGAACATATGAAGGAGCTGAAGCCGTTTGGCGATGTGCCGGACAAGCTGTCGGTGCAGATTAAGCGTTCATTTGTAGCCACACGAACTTTTGCACAGTCGTTAGCAGCTGCTGCGGAAGTCTCTAAGAATATGGTGAAAGTATGTTAACCCTTTCGTGAATCTTATCCACCTTTACTTATTGTCTTACGTGCTTTAGATCCGTATGAACGGCGAATGTTCGACCGTTCTGATGAAAATGCAGCAATGCAGTCTCTGTCATGGCCATGTGGAGAAGGCGTGTCCTCATTACTGTATTAAATCCATAAAAAGCTGTTTGGGCTTCCTTAACGACATGGATGCCGAGTGGGACAACTTTGTTATGTCCATGGAACGCATTTCAGAGCGACTGTTGGGACCATTTAACATCGTTGTCGTCGTTGAACCGATCAACATTAAGATATCAGAGGCGATTATGAATTTCCAGGTAATTAAGACATTTTTAAAAATTGATTTTCAACTGCAGTTCCTAAGAGATGTTGATTTTTTTTTGTTACATGGCTAATAAATTCTTGGACGTTGAATGTTCTTCGTAAAATCATCTCTCTTTTTTTTAACATCTCGAAAACGTTAATCGTTAAAATATTAAAATTGTTAATAATTTTTTTTTAGGAAAAAGGTGAAGATATTACCAGACAAGTGTTTCAGGGTTGCGGTAAACCGAATTTGGGAAAAAGGCGTCGAAGAAAACGATCTGTTAACTCATCGGAAAAAGTTGATTCTGCTGAATCGAAGATGCGCTCGAAGCGACCTGTCGACGCCGCAAATCGCGAATTGCAGTACGAACCGCTTGACTTCTCCGGCAATCAACACAACACAGGGGCAAACAAAGGCCGCAGAAAAAACAAAAAGAAGGAAATGCAATCAATCAAAGACGATTCTGATGATGATGCAAACAAAGAGCCATGTAAGTTTATCACTAAAGCCAAACAATCAAAGCAGACTAATTAACATAGGGAAATATTGATAATTTAGTGCACGACTTGCTGGTTAGGGATATCAAGCAAAAGGTGAAAGAGTCAAAGAAGTTCTGGTCCAATCTGCCGTATCAAGTATGCAATAGCGAGGAATATGCGTCACCACCAGGCAGCAGTGAAAACTGCTGGGATGGCAAATCAGTTGGAAAGTGTGTATTTAGTCGCATTTGGGTGCGAATAAAATTTATTGACTTTCTTTCCTTTTATTTTTCTCAGTTTCAAGCAAGCTACTGTGGACAGTGCTGGCACTGAAATTCCAACGGTAACTATAACGCAGCATCAAAGCTCGACGATACAGCAGCAACTCTTCCAACTGCGGACGATTAACAGTCAGCTTAAGAACGCCTTCCAAGGTCAAGATGTCGAGTGGACGGATCAAGGTGCGTTTTATTATCACAAAAATCTGACGAATAGTAATTAATCTCGCATTTTGCAGAGGAATCTTTTTATGGCAGCGGTTCTGGTTCGGGTGGCGGCATTTATGACGAAGACTTTGGAGGTTCTGGTGCTGGTTCGCTGTCACCAGTGCCTGGTCACAATGATCTAAATAATAACATTGATGAGTCAAAGGATACGAAAGTGGCGATAGACAATTCTACGCCAGTGGTCAACGGTGGCAGTGGAACGAGCAGCGGCAGTGGCAGCGGAGCTGGTAGCGGTGGCTCAGGTGGCACAAGCACTGCAGTTGACGGCAACGCTGCTACAACACCTAGAGCCCCAATGTCGGTGCGTCGCGCTCTCATTACCTACCTATTTCCCATTTTTATGGCATGGTTCGGTGGCATCATCTCTGATTTGCTGTGATTGTTCCCATTCGATAACGTCGATATTACCAACTGACAACAAAAATAGTTTATTTACATGTATATTGTAAACACTAATGTAACTATTATCAACATGAACATCTACATGTATACCAGATTGGATTGCGGAAGGAGATTTTTAAGACCGATTTGTACCTTGAGGATTCAGCCGCTGTGTATTATAATAGACTGTAGTGAATTGGGATTGCATTAGGTTTCAAAACAAATTCATAGAGCTCGGGTTTAATATTGCATGA
This sequence comes from Sylvicola fuscatus, assembly GCA_026546915.1. Taxonomy (NCBI): domain Eukaryota; kingdom Metazoa; phylum Arthropoda; class Insecta; order Diptera; family Anisopodidae; genus Sylvicola; species Sylvicola fuscatus. The sequence continues at coordinate 19,757 of JANSTS010006125.1, read as the reverse complement.
AATCGCGAGTCTCGTGAAGCATCCTTAACAATGTAGTAGTCTCTTGTAAGTAGAACAATCATATATTTATAGGAAACAACATAACATTATTAACCAGGGATAGACAGAAATTTAAAATTAATAGAGATTGGAGAGAGAAGGAGAGTAAGAAGAGAGCCCTGGGCATGAAGATTTCCCCTGAATTGCCTTTAACATGCGTCATGCATTTTATCGTCGTATAAGCAATTATTTTTTATTTAGTTCGCACATTGACCAAGTTCTGGCTAGTGTCCATTTTAAAAATGTGTGGACCGCTGTGATTAGAACAAATGGTTTTAGATGTTCAATTATAATGATTTTGCACTTTTATTAGTTTCTATTCGAACTAAATTAAATTAAATTATTTTCTATCGGAAAGCAGTGGATTAATAATTAAAAATATTTTATGGTATACGTATCGAACTAGCGTTTGATAATATGAATGTATGTTCAGTTGTACAATTATTTGATTATACGAACTTTTATGTAAAAGAGCTTTATTAAAAATACAGGTGCAATGTAATTAGAGCGGTTTCTCGAAAGTTGAATGAATACTTTTTTATGAAGATGCCGCCGCCGCCAATGAGCTGACTTGTATTAGTAATTTGAAACTCTACTGCTTCGCTTTATCGTGGAATTTAGATTGGATTCAGTGATAATAGTGTTAAATTTCAATTTTAAGTATGTATTGTTTTTTGAAAGTTTTGGTGCAAAAATGTATTTGATAACACAACAGAATGACTGCAATACGCTTAACTCGATTAACTTTTGCAAACGTTTGGCATGATCCGTTTATTGAATTGATTAATTGGCAGGTCCTAGTCTCAGATTCTGTTAGGTCAATAACACATCAACCAACACACGTTTGATTTTTCTATTTGTCCAATAATGGTACAATTTTGTAGGCGACATGCATCTAACACGAGCCATGTCTCGTACAAACAAATTTTTTCTATTTTTTAATTTGTATGGTTTTGATAAAATTCAGGAGATCCTCTTTGGATTTTAACACGACTTTTAAAGTCTAATAAAAATAAAATTCAATTCTTTGTGGACATATGTTTTTGACAAGGCAGCAATATCTTTATATTTTTACACAAACCATGCGCTTGTTACTAAAATTTATCTTAATTTTTTTATCAAAATTCTGCCGTTGCGTATTAAATAATTCGACGACAGAGTGACATGTAATCGTAAATTTCTTTCATTACACAATTTTCAAAAAGTCTTATCAGCATTCGACAGGCTAGGCTCTCCCACTAATATATTTCCCATTGTTGTGTACTTAGTTTTTACTACATTAATACTTTTCCAATTAAAGAAGACTTTGCGTTGATTTTTAGTGAAAAATGAAGGGGGAACACAAGTAAACGAAACAAGATATACGTACAATTATACACAGAATCTATTTAGATTAGAATTTTTTATTCAAGGTAAAGAAATTAAGTAATTTTTGCTATATATAATACGTAATTTTGATCATGCACAAAAGCATCTTATAACTCTAATCCTTCGTTCATAAAGCCAATTTGTAATTGTACTTCTGCCGAAATTGTATCCGTTAGCGTTTTTATGCGAAAATACAACTTACAAGAGCATTAATTGGCAGAATTTCAAAAAATCTACGGGAGCATCATGAAAGGCAGAAGTTTACAATCGCTTTAATTTTTGCGAACAAAATGTGATATGTGTAATTTAAAACAAAAAAATATATAAAAAGATAAAACATAAAAAAGGGCAACCAAAGTTTTTAACGGTTCCAAATTAATAATGAATCAAGTAGAAAAGGCAGGAGGTAAAAGTATGTATATGTAAATTATATGTTGCGCCCGACAGTTAATGTATTGTGCAGCCAGTCGCCATTGCAGCCAGTTAGAAAGTATAATGTAATTAAAAATAATGAAATGTAATCGGAAAAAGCAAGAGCAAGTATCAAGCGCTGTGTCCTTCACGTAAAACTGTTGCATTTATTTTTGTTAAGAGAACTTTTGGTTCGTCAAGAAACACTTTGAAATTGTGGTCGATAGGCATACTTATTACACACAATTTATTTAATTTTATTTATTTTTTAAACTCAACCATGATTGGCATTAGGAAATAACCCGTGAAATGTGTTTTCAATGTTGTAGTAATTATTTGAGTGTATCAAATTTAATTAATCATACTTATTATATTGACGTACCACTTTTACTAATGTAATTTCTTGGTACATATAAAATAATGTCTTTTAAAAAAAATTAGTGTAATTTTTGTAAAAAAAAGAAGAAACAATTGTAATAACTTGATAATATACGAACATTTGTACATTTTATAGTGATGTGTGTTTTGTTATTATGTACGAGGATGGTTTTTGACGGTCTACCAAAAATTCAACTTGGTCGTGGCCGTGGAAAAACAAACTATTTGTGATTGGGAACATAAAAAACACATTAAGTTTTGATACTTAATAAAAACTTAAAAGATCGGTCATTACCTAAGAGAGTTATACGTGAAACGAACTAACACATGGAAGGAAGGAATTTTTTGGCACTTCACCCCTAGTGAAAACGTTTTTCAGCATCAAAATTTTCCACACAACTCGAGATACACGATTACATTCGTACAAAACCTAGGTGTGTCCTCAAGGAAAGGAATTTAATTTAAAAGAAATCTTTATTACATGTAGCAGAAAAAACTCTATTTCGTCGCTTTATTAATGCCTACAATAATGTAGAAGAAATATTTACTGAAAAGTCAACGAATCAGATGATAGAAGAAACAAATCGGTATTTGACCTTGAAAAGTTATGTTAATGACCTTGACAAATTTTATAAAATTTTTTGCCTTGCTGATGAAAATAATTATTAATTAATTATTAATAATTGATAGCTTATTTAAATATTGAAAAAAATTGTAGGATGAATTTTTGATTAATAACGAAAAGGAAAATTTTTTCTGCCCTCATGCCAATGGATGACCTTGAGAGTGACCTTGAATAATCCATCTGTTCGCGAGTTATAATTCATAGAAAGACGATAATTGACAGATGGGAAAAAATGTTTTTTTGACTTTAACATTACCAAAAAAATATTTTAAAAAAATTAAAAATATCTGTTTTTTTTAATATGGCTTTCTACATCACATACTCACATACTCAAATTTGGACGGTACTGACTACAGACATACAATACATTTTTGGTCGCACAGAAATTTTTTCTGGACTACTTTTTTTTGGTTCAGGTGGTGTCAAAACGTGTTCCCTCATCATTAGATTTTTAGTTATATACGCACCAACCAGGTCGGATTTTTTTTTCCTTCAAAAAAACGATATGAGGAAGTATATGTAGTTATGTCAAATAATATTATACGGTGTACAATATTTGGTTATGTTTACTCTTTTTATCCAAGGTTTTTTTGCCAAAAAAATCTAATGGCGAGGAAACACGTTTTGACACCCCTGAACAAAAAAAAAGTGGTCGAGAATAAATGTCTGTGAATCCAAAAATGTATGTACAGACGTACGTACGTCCGTCCGTACATTATGGTCATCTAAACGCCTTGAGCAAACTTAAGCAAATTTTAGTTGTGGTATAGCCATAAGCTATATCCTATAGGAGTATATTTACTAAAAACGGTATTTTTAAGTATTTTTTTGGTAAAGATAAAGTCAAAAGACCAAAATTTTTTACATTTGCCATTTCTCGTCATTCTTTGCAATTGGATAAAGTAATTAAAACTAAAATTCAATATGTGGTAATTTGGTATTTTTTTAGACAAACAATTTTTTTTTCAACGTCTCTCTCTAGGCCAATTTTTTGAACCACAAAAAAAAAACGTTTTCGGGGTTTTCAAAAACACAAATCAAAAAATAGAGGTAGAACTATGTACAGTTTTTGTGTTATAACAACAACAACAAAAATTAATATTTTTTACATGTTTAAAACTCGAAATCTTTTATTTTGATGGTAAATTAATGTTTTACATAATTTTAGAACTCAGCTAGACAAACAATTTTATAAAATGTGTGTTATTAACATAACTCAAATATAGATTTGTTTTTTCTATCTTTTGTACAGTCGATTTTTTAGCAAATATTTCTTCTACATTATTATATGACAAGTTCCAAAAAAAGTTCCTTCAAGTTCAAAAACAGGTTTTTGTAAGAAAAACTCGATTTTTTTTGTTTCTATAAAGAGGTTTTGCTCTGCTATACATAAAACCGTTTATTTTTCGACAATTATTTTTGCTACATTAATATAGGTCTTAGTTAGACTAACAACTTTGCTGAATGTGCCAAGGTCAAAGAACGATTTTAAGTTCAGGGTCTAAATACAAAACTTATTCATTTCACTTTCTTGTTGAAACTTTTTTTGTTTATTTTGAAGAAGTAGGATTTTGAAAGTAGGAATACGTTCGTTTTTAATGTTGCAGTATTGGTGGCGGTGCAATATGAACAACTATACCAAATATTTCAAGGTCAATTTTCTACATTATGATCGGTATGACAAAACTACATTCTACTTTTAACAGATTTATTGATTTTGTTGTTGTTGGAAGTGTTGGATTTGGCCATAATTATAGGTATTTAAGAAATATTTTATTTTATTTTATATTTTTAGTTCTCATATGAAACATACTTGTACCCGTTTCCTGTCTTGTCCTAACGAAACCGCTTTTTAGGAATGCTTTTTGGAACATTGAGGAATGCTAACTTCGACCTTTTATTAAATGCGAGTAATTTATATCTAACAATTCTATGAATAATATAATTCATTGAGTTCTGAATAACATGTTTTCTTGGTATAAATACAATATGCAGCCAATTGGCAAAGGAACGAACCATCCACGAAGATTGTGTGGAATTTAAGCGTCGATTATTTCTGCATAACATCGCTGATATCATCTACTCGAAGGTGTTCAAGTATACCATATATAAAATATATGCCAAAGTAAAAAAAACATGAGATCGGATTTTACTTAAATGTCGGAACCTGTAAACGTTGCGAACTACCAGAAAAGTACCTTGAACTTGGTTCTCAATTCTGCGGAATTGTAGTTAGCACAAAAATATGCCTTAGCCTGGGCCACAACTTCCCTTAAAAAGCCGAAGACAACGGACCGTTTCAGATCTCCGCTACCACCCCACACTTAGTAAGCTGCACAACAATTCCATTCTTACAGCTCAAACGTCTTGCGGTTTGTAGCCGAGGTCTCTATGCTGCTGCCTTAAACAAAACATATATTGTGATTCATTTGGTTGTGTTTTCATTTTTCAACCGAAAGAAGGTATTCGAAAAAGAAACCGGCTTTTGTGAATGTGATCACATATTTCCGTTGTCCCTTTTGCGTTTCCCATCAACGAAACACATTCCCAGGCATTCCATTCTGATAATGCGTTTGATACAGCAAAAATGCGACTGCTGGCATGGCGGTTGGCTGGGGAGTAGGGAGTAGGGACTATGTATACACTCGCGTGCGCTGGCATGCCTGTGCGTATAGTGTCCGGATCCCCTTTCATTGAAGAAGCGGAGAGACCGAGAATCGGCTGCCGCGTCGCGCCGCACGTCCCTACATCTTGTATATACAGCATAAGTTATGAGTTTAGTTTGCACTGAATGAAATCGTCTCATGTCGAGCTTTGATATGTTGTTCTCGAGTCGCCTTTGCTGCCATGATTCTATGAATGGCTGAGCGCTTCAATTAGCGTGATACGACGCTTATCAGTTCACATCTACAATCATCCGCATATTTGCGGCCACACAAACGAGATCTGCTCCAGGTGACGTAATCATATCACCAAATATCGTATGTAAATATTTGATATTGTTTCAATAAAGATCATATGGGCTGATCAACGTGGCATTCTCGCCACAGTTGCTCAAATCATCCGAATCTATATGCACAACGGAGGGAATTTATAATTAAATATTTATATGCTCTGGCTTAGTTTGGAATAGGCGTTCTCCTTCATCATTCATCTGTATTTTTTATATGTTTCGTTTGACCTAAAAGAATGGAAAAATGTTTTTTGTTTTTTTTTTTTAAATTAACGGATTGGTTGCAAGTCGCAGCTATTCCCCTTTTCTACTCGCATTCCACAGCAGAATATCTCATAGATAAAAGTCTTGCGATCGGATTCAACTATCTAGGAATCATTTTCACCGTAGAACCATTTTATCAGTTTTGACATTTCGAAATTAAAATGTTTTGACTTAAATAATATTAAACCTTCAAATTTGTCAAATGCTTTAGAAGACATTAAAACATTGGCGTGAGTGGCGAATGGCGATCGACGCGCTGCCGTGGCACCAAGACGCGTTCAGTAGTGATTCTCCGACTAGCATTCGGTCGTTTCTTTCTGTTTAAACTATAAGCTGTTAGCTGGTATAGATGAGAGGCAAGACGATTCGTGCAGCGGGCTGTGGCCTGTGTGCTATCAAACAAGCCCGCGTAATATGTTAGTTAGTAAACGACCAACCTTTGGGCCTTTTGCGATTGTGTTGCTCGACGATCCGGCCAAACGCGCTTGGTTGATCCGATCTAATCGTCGTCTTCGCTCAGCCGACGGTCTCTGTTCTTGTCACATTTTTTCTCTTCATATTAAACTGTTTGCCAAGTTATTAAAGACATTTTTTTTTCTTGTTTTTTCCCCAAAAAAATTTTTTTCGTAAATTTTTGTTTTTACAAACTAAATACGATTTGTGCCAACGAAAATATCGTCGCTGTGAGTGCGGTGGCCGGTCAGGTGGGTGCCTTTTTAAAAATTACAAAAAAAAAAAAAGAAAAAGCGAAGAAGAAAAAAAATTGTGCGCATGATCAGTCAGTTAATTGTTCATTGAAATTCATTGAAAATTATTACGCAAAGCATTTTTCGGTATATTCGACTGATGGGTCCGTGTGACAGTGGCGTTGTCAGTTGACAGAAAGTGCGTTATCGCAGTTAATTGTGCGCGCAGTGCTCGATTGGGTCTTTCAATAAAAAGGTAAATACTCATGTGATCGATATAAGAATTTCTTACTGCGAGGACGTCAGCCGTTATCAGTCATATGTCTCCTTATTTCCACATCAAATAAACCAGCTTGGCCAGCGGGAAGGACGACAAATACTTAAGGAAAGATCTATCGACATTGGTTGGCTAGTGGCTGTTTTTTACAAGTAACAACGTCTTTCCAGCTTTCTCAGCTTCCGTCTCTCTGGTATTTCTTTAAACAAGCAATCAGGAATCTAAATCTAAAATATTACGTAATTGAAGCCACATAATATAAGCTTGTACGGTGTTGTTGTTTTTGCTGTTTCGCTTTTTATGTGTTATATCTGAATATTCAAGGTCGGCCCATTTTCTTCTACATGAGCGAATATGTTTCCACCAACACGACGTCGCCGATGTATATCCACCCGAACTGAGCTTATTCACGTCGCTGTCGCGGTCGTCTCACCTCTCCGTATACCGCCCTCTCGCCTCCTGCCCCCCCCCCCTCCCAAATAGACATTGAATATTTATTTTTCAATGGGGCACGACGGCGTATATTAAGTATTACAGTTATGCCACACGCTAATAAGCGTAAATTAGATGCTCATCCGCACACCAGACCTCTTATTCTTAGCAAATAAATTGATTGCGATTACCAGCCGCCATATAATCTTAACCTTTAAACGGCTACTGCAAAATAATAAGCTAACTATTAGCATTCTTATTAATTATATGTAATTATGGATGGCACTTACACATATGAGCATGTGAGTACATAATTCCCCATACAAGTTCGCCGTCTTAATAACTTACAAATTAACGAATTTTTGTTCACGCATGTTTCTTTTGATTTTCTGACTCAAAACAAGACTCTGGCATTTCAACTAGATTATGTTAAATTGTCCCATAATTTCCAGCCGCTAAAACTATGCTGGTAGTAGAACTTCGAGCGATGTTCTCGGCTGAAGCTCAAATCAAATACGATCAGTCAAGTGTCGGCCGTTTGACTTTTGATTGAACTGAAAAGGCAGCGATTGGCCAAAAATCTAATTGAATGAAACATGTGCCTATAGCGCATAAAACCGTACATGATTGCTTAATTATAATTTGTAATCATTCTAGGAATGTACTGTAGTGATCGGACATCTGGTGAGGCGCTTCAGCGGGTTCTAGGCAGTGGTGGTGGTGTGGTGGCTATGGTGGATGAGCTATTGTGGACTATGAAGTGGAAAGTGTAAAGCACGTCGAGTTCGATATACTTGCGCCGACAATAGTCGGGCACATATGAGAAAACCGCAGCAGCGCGCGATCCGTGAGAGAGTGTCCGTCCGGAATGCATGGAATCCAGTACATTATATACAAATGTTTGCGTTGGAGAGGCATTCCATTTACCATCGCGAGACTCTGCGTGATGGCAGCGCGTAAAGGCTGAACTGTGTGCGATCGACTCGCTTTGTATGTGGGTACATAAGCCGAAAACCAGTCTAATCGCCATTCGAAGCAGTTTGCCCGCGTTTGCATCGAACTTTAGGAATTTTAATTTTCTTCATATTTTTTTATCCCCCCCCTCCTATTTTTCAGCTTTGTTTTGTAAAATTTTGTATTTTATGTTTTGCGTTTATGATCTTTAAGAAATCCAACGCCCGACCACAACAATCGAACTACTACCATATATAAATACAAATTACAATGTCCACATTGTCGAAGATTTTTGTCATATTCATCCAGACTACCAACCACATCATCCGGTTTCTGTTTTCATTTGGAACCTTGATGTTTGCAGACAACAACCAAATCTGATCCAATTAGGATGCGGCACAATCTCCTGTACCGTTTCATATGTTAATTACATATCTTACAGCTTGCTGGGGTAATTTTAGTTGAAGGCCGCTGGACACAAATGACCGCTAACTGTTCGCTATTTCAATTCTCGTTGAATATAACAATTCCTGCATGTAGTTGTTTCTTATTTTATGGAAACTTCACTATGTGGTCAGTCAGCAGTTTAGAATTTTAGTGTCTAATGAATCAGCGTTGTAGTACGCGTTGGCATTCGTTAAGATTTATGTGAATGGTTTATTCACAGTGACATAATTAAAAACAAAAACAAATTTTTATTTATTTTTTATAATTTCAGGCGATTTTTTCACGAAACCGGTTTTCGATTTGGTTTTGCTGGTAATTGAAAAGTGAGATCATTTTGAAAGCTGATTTTGTTCACAGCCATCATGGATTCTTAAGCCATTAATGTATGTTTCATGGTTTTGCTAGCATTTTTCTGTGATCTCCAATTATTGTTTCTATGGCTGCTCTTTGCTTATAGCCCTGAATCCCTAATCAAATCTATCATAGGTGACTTCGCAGTGGAAAGATAGAAATTACGTATTCAGGATTCCATGAATGAACCAAAATGTTATTCAATAAATACTTACTATAAGATTATATTTAAAGGCAAATTGCTAAAGAGCCTTTCATTTCACTTAAAATTCGCTTATTGACACCAACAGATAACAAAGTATACCTAAAAATGCTGCCAACAATTTTTGCAAATATGTTACACAACTTTTTGCGTCATTTAACGTATTGGAGACAGAGGCATATAAAACTAAAAAAGTCGTTTTATTTTGCTAAAAAATGTACAGACGTCTAATCTTTTTACCGATATTTTACAAAATTATAATTTTTTTTGATTGAAGGAAATTATTATAACAAAAGTTGAAACCAGCTGTGGATGTTAATATTTCTTTCTTAGGAATGAAAGAACAAATCGCTTCCTCACATGGAATTCCCACTATTCCACCATAGGCATGAGGCGAGAGGGCAATAAGTTGTATGGAGCTTTATGCTCAGAATTGTAATCCAAAAGAATGATTATTACGTTTGTCTGTATAATTTTAACTGTTTGAGAATACATTTTTTCGGTGAAAGGACGATTGCCTGGTCTTAAGTATAGTTCGGTTTTTGACAACATCTTTTTAAACAGAAACAGAAACAGATATGGCGGTAGTATCATCCGAATTTTTGACAAACCATTAAAAACTGATATTTTGAACCTCTTAAACCCTAAAAAAAATATTTGAGAAATTTGTATGTACAATGTGGCGCTAGGAGGCAATTATTATAGAACAAATTTTAAGATTAATTGTCAATGAAACTGAATTTTTGAAAACTGTAGATTTGGTATCTTCCCAAAAATACCGTTCAAGGAATTGCAAAATTGGATAAATATTCTACAGCAGATGTTTTAGTTCTGCTGCTGCAAACAAAATTTCAGTATAACTGATCTCCCATGTCATTTTATTAGTAAAGCTTCTTCAGCTATTGAGTAGTATGTTTCTAATATAGATTTTACAACATATACGAAAAAGCTCTCATAAATATTATTCAAAGAAATAAATAGGAAAAGCAATCGAAATCCCTATTAAAATAATTAATAAAATAAATTGTTTGCATTATTTAAGATATAAAAAAATGTGGTGCTCAAAAGAATTGAAACTTGACGGTGAATACATTTTTTTAAAGGTCAAAAACTGTATTGTGGCAGCTTGCGACCATTAATGTTTTAAAAATAATGTTTGTGTCAAAATTTGGCTGTAATAAAAAAATTGGTTATTTGATCGAAAACATTTGATTAAGTGCAATTAAATTTTTTTACAGGATTATCCTCCATTAATGAAAAGAAAAAAGTAGCGATCGTACTTTTTGATGTTTTGCATCAGAAAAAGACATCTTCAATTAAAAATAAAAAAATTGAAATAACAACAACATTTAACTAGTTTATTTCTGCTTCTGTACAGGTTCGAGAAATTGTAACAATATCTACAATATATACCACTGATAACTATTAACACACATACTCCCTCTACCTCTCCAGAAGCGGGTATAATGGTTACCATATCTATTTGCATTTATTTTGAGAAGCTGAATTTAGCTTAAGCTTTGGTTACATGTGAATTCAGCTATAACAACGATTCTAAACAACAAACAAGTGTACTGATTTAAAGTAGAGAAAAATAAAGACATAAAATGGTTTAATGGAACGAGTGTACAAATTAAAAATCTTGTAAAATAGTTTTCTTTCGCCGCCCAGAATTCGATATGGTTGTTGTCCTTGTTTCTAGATGGTCAAAATGTTGTTTGTAATTTGCTTAAAAGTTTGTGAGGATGGCTGTGAGACGGCACAGACAACTATGCGGCCATCCCGAAGAGGCACCAACAAGTGCGTGTTGCCCGGCGACACAATCACAGTTTGGATTGGAATGTGTAGAGATAAGTCAAATACAGGTTTCACGCTGAAAACATTACAAAGATGAGTTTTGGTTAAAAATTGCACCGTAAGAAGACTCACCCATATAGACGACTGATTGTAATGTCTCCTGCGTCGTCAGCGACAATCAAATATTCGGTGGTGGCCGTCAGAGCTGTGACTCGGGCTGACACATATTTGGATCCCAAGTGGCTTCCGTTTACGCTGAAAACGTGAATTGAATGTGAACGATCGTCGAACGCCGCAAACGCAATATGTCCTAAAACAAGTAAAATTGATTAAATGGCAAAAAGGATATCGCCCTAAAACGAACCTTGATATGAAAGTGTTAGGAATGATATTTCAATTTGCAGTCCAGTGCAGCCGATCGGCTTCAAAGTGCGAATGTATGCACCTTCCTCAATGGTATGTACATTTACGGTGCCGTCCAAAGATCCAGATACCACAATGTCTAGTTCAGTGGAAATGGCAACACAGGTGACAGTGGTCTCATGTCCGTACAGCGTGTTGACCACTTGCGGCGTCAAGCTATTGTTTGTGTTTAACTGTGAGGCTGTGCCGGCGCCCGACGCCACCTTTGAATTAGCTCCCACATTTATTGACCACACAATGCAGGTGAAATCCATAGAACCAGTCACCAGATAGGATCCACAAATATCAAGAGCAAGACATGTTATAATGCCTGCCGAGTTTTTCATATACAAAAGTAAATACAATAACTTTTAAGGAAGATCACAAAACCTACCCTGGTGGCGAATAGCTGAAGCAACTGCTTTGCCACGGGCGATGTTGAATACACGCAAGGAATTATCCCAAATGCCTCCCGCATATAAATACTTTCCGTCGGCGCTGACAGCGAAAAGCTGGGAGTTTATAGTTATCGATGGATGGAAGGGACCACTCAATTTCTTACGGTTTCTTTTCAATTAAAAAAACAGTCGGTATTCACAAAACCTCAAAGATTGTTCACAGTTTCTTACTTGATATTAGTTGTGGTTGCATCAATTTCCAGAACAAATCCCTTATCGCGATCGTATGAAGTCCACGAATGGTAACCAAGGATGCCACTTTTAGAGATGGTGACTAAAACATCAGGACTCGCCTGCAAAAACGATCGAGGAGGACTACGTGGTGGACTTAAGAATATGATTGGATCACGTTCCGTGGAAAGACTGCGGCTGATTGTTATAATGCGATCAAAAAACTGACAAAAATCTGGCCTCTTCAATTCGAAACGCAGCAACTTGACTATGATTTCATCTTGCGTCAGTCGACGTGGATGAGGCTCGCGTAACAACTGTGATGGCGTCTGACCGAAATTGTTAATCATACCTTCAACAGCTTCCCGTTCAATGGGATTGGCAATTTTGTCCAAGTCAACTGCCCCTTCATAGGAGCAATAGTAAAACACGTTTAGGGCCTCGGCAGCCTTAGGTCCCTTTTGTTTGTATCCAAATATCAAATCGATCCAATTGTTTAAATTCTGGGAGACGTATTCAGATTCAAGTGCACGTCGATGGATGGCGATAAAATCTTCGGGACTTTTAGCCCATGGTGGTAGAATAACATCATTCACACGCTCTTTTGTCAGTTGTAGTATTCCCAAGTCAAATCTTAATACATATTTAAGACACAAGCATTATTAACACGCAAGTGCATGAAACAACTACTAAATTTTGGGCAGTCGTAATAAATAAAAAATGTATTTGTTTGGCAGTAAAGGGCAACTGTCGCAATGGTCAATTGATCAATTATAATTGATTTAATGATCAACGATGTAAACACCCTTCTAAGATAACTACAAAATACTAACTTGTTCATGTTTTTTAAAAACTCTGGGAAATAAAAGAATTCCGGAATCAATTCCTTTACATCATTAGGATTGTCCATAAGAAGCTTCCACGTTTGCGGTATTGAGTGGAATTGTCGATCGGCCACGTCGAAGCGACCACTCTGCAGCTCAATGTGAAGAGAAGTAAATGGCTCTACACGTAATAAATAGTGCAGAACGCCGGCAGAGTTTGAGTAATGCGTACCGTAATGAAATTTCGGAATGACACCAGATGGATCTTCGAATCCATTATATTTTGCACGAACTTCCTTTTCATTTTTAGGATTAATCTACAAGTAAACAACTTAGGAAAGCGGAAACATTTAAAATAGGTAAGATCTTACTACTCCCACAGGCTTGCTAAGATCTCTGAATGAGCTAGGATTTGTGAGGTCCAATATTTCGCTTGAATAATCCGCCAAAATCCATGGAAATACTGGATATTGACTCAAATCATTGTAACTACGCCCTAAAACGTAATTAATATGGTAAGTTTTATGGTAAAATTAACTTTCAATTTATATTAAAATACCAGCAATTGTATTTAAATGCATTAAGTACTCGAAATTGGAGATTTCCCGGTTAATCCACTGCTGTGTAATACCGGACACCTTTAGCAACTCAGATGGTGAACGGCCAGATCCATATAAGATATTGGGGGGTTGCAAACTTAATATTTTTGTAAATATTTTATTACGAATTTTCGTTGCGAAATTCAGAAAGTAGCTAGTTTGGTCGATTAGAAAAATCTCCAGCGCACTGCGTCGTAGATTGTATTTTCTGAGATGAACTTCGCGTATATGAGAAACTGGAAACCTGGAGAAAAATTTAAAAAACTGACAAAACCGATTTTTTTACAAATCATACTTGAAATCATATTTCTCGTCTTCTTCTTTGGCAGTTCTCATGTCAGTATAAATGAATTCCTTAGAAGTGACTTCAAGTTTTCCTTTAACCCGAGTCATTAATGTGACAAGCTCGCATTCCTCGGAAATGATCATCTTCTCCGTTGTCATTTCAGATCTAGAAAAAATTGTTAAAATGTCGCCATTTTCAGCACAAAAAAAAAACCTACGTCTGTGGCTCAATGCTGGCCCTCATCTCTTCTTCAAGTATAATTACTTCATCGTCCAGCAGAATTTCTTTTACAACGACTGACGTCAACTGGGAACTGAGTTCCGTAGAAAATTGCTCTCCAGATTCGTTATAATTTACAGCATTGTCTCGTAGATTAGCAGCTGCTGTATGTGAGTCAGGATTATATTCTGGCTCGAGTTTTAACCTCATTCGCTGTAAGTTTTCGTGACGTGATAACTTCCAGAACTCACTCATTGGTACACTACAACGGACATGTTAGCTTGATAAATGTATATTATTATTTTTTGTCACGTACTCTTGAGTCCAAGGTCCGCGAATTCCATTTAAAAAACGCTTATGGATTGACCATTTCTTTTCAAATTTAATTTCCTTGGCACGAATTTGGCCAGTCATGATGTTAAGTCGATTAATTTCCTCAGACTGTCGAAAACGACAAGGCAAAATTACTGTTTGCTGTAATAGTAAATAGGTAAACATTAGAAACTGTTTTCAAGGACACACGTAATTTGTTTTAATTTTACTTGGAATCTTCTGCGGCTCTCAATTTGAATTTTGGCACGTTTCTGCGACGATAATTTACAAGCCTCATAACATTCAGCCCAGAATACATTAAGCGGCTCCCACAGCACTTCAGTTACTTCATTAAGATATTTATCGTAAAGAGGTTTCACCTGTGGCCAAAATTTCTCGTAAATATTTGGGGAACAAAAAAATGGAGAACAACAAATAACAAACCCGTCTATCAATAAACAATATCCATTGCTTATCGTGGATGTAATTTTGAAAATCATCATAAAACAGCGGACCGGATGTCATCGAAGGAAGATCAGGCAGATATGTAGTTAATTTAAGTGGTTGCATGGCCCTCTCTAAAAGGGCCTTCATTATGGGCACCAGGAATGAATATTGCTCAGCGTTGTCAACTTTAAATGACAAAAAAAATCTCACAATCAAAAAACTTTCTTCAAGAAATAAACGAGATCTAACCTTTAAGTGCTGCGAAAATACATTTATGTATGCTATACAATAAATAACCAATTTCAATGTTTCTTTGTGTGGTTCTGTTCTGTAAAATGGTGTGCAATTTGGCGGTAGCCATAGCAACAATGCCAGGATCTGGATTCTGGGCGCATTTAAGTAACAAACCTAAGCATAACTGAATCATTTCCGTCCAGTCGTCGACAGCAGACGGTTGAAAAACCATCAGAACGTCTATAGAGAAACAAAAAACAACGTTTTCAAGAATCACTTGGATAAGATCCCATCAGGAATTTAGCCTACCTAACAATGCAAGAACTCCATCTAACAACTTTACTGAACACTTCTTAGATTCTTCTTCGTTTGGATCCAAAACGACAAGGTCGTATATCATTCGCAGCAGTTGTGCGGCATTTTGCTGGTGATTTAAGTGACTACCCGACTCACCCAAGTCAATGAGAGAGGCTTGAACTCCCATTTCAAGTAAACGCAATCGAAGAGTAAGATGAGAACAATAGAGCTCATTGTTTAGACCCAACAAATTGATGCACGCCATTACACATCCTCGTTCCTATAAAACAACAAACATTTTCAGATATGACTAAATAGTAACGAAATGACTTGCCTTCCAAGTGTCTCCACCAGTATTTCCAATCCCGCGCCACAAAATTGTAAAAAGGATATTCGAGACCAAATAGACCAACTGATTCTCATTGTCATCGTCCATTTCTGGTTTATTCAGGGCCTGAAATCACTCAAGTTTAGTAGTCATAATAAAAGTATATTTATAAGAAGTTTGATTACAGATTGGATTTCTTTGGGCACAGATTCAATTTGCTGTGATATTGTGGCATCTTCTAACATTGATATCGACGAAGATCTACTGATTTTATCCACCTATACATAAATATTTAGTAACTGGAAATTGAAACTCGTACAAAATGAACCGACCTGTTCAAGTGACGCAGCTTCTTTACCACCAAATGACTCAAATGTATCTTGAATATCTGATGTCGTTTGACGAATAATCGAGTACACCGAAGCAATGTTTTCGACCACGGCTCCGGAGACAGATCCAGCAATTTCTTTAATCTCGTGTTCTAGAACAGTAGCGGCTTCAGTGACTTGAGCTTGAAATTCTGTGAGCATGACATTCGTCTCCTTGTTTGTGGCGCTCAGCTCCATATTATGCTCGTCGAAAGTTATTAAATCTTTCTCCATCTGCGAGTATTCTTCTTCTATGATGGGCTCATTTTGGATATCCAATTGAATGTCGGCAGCTTCTTTGCTGCGGTTAACGCGAGTGATTGGGTTCTTTATTAATAATCTTGCTATTGACTCTTGCCAACCGACTTGTTTAGCAAACAAAAGAGGTGCTCTCTTCTTCACAAATGTCACTGTCAGCAGCTTTTTAGCTATGTCCAATTTGACAGGCAGCTCAATGCCATTCAAATTGTGTAGCAAATGAAGTGCACCACAGTAACCGAATTCAGAGTCTACAATGCATGGATGTAGATTCAAATGGTTATCAAAAGTATTTAATGTATTTAAAGAGTTTACCGTCTGCCAACGCTTGATCAAGAAGCCGCAAAACTATATCAGGATCTGTGGATGCCATCGAAGCAAATAGCCCGGGATACAAAGTACGACATTCGCAGCCGTTGTCTAGCAACCTTAAGTAGACCTTGTGCTGCTTTGAGACGCGTTTGGTTGTCAACAGCCTTGATATCATCTGAAAACCATAAGCGATATACATTTTCACATCGTTGCAAGCAAAAATAAAAACATGCGTCAGGGAGAGCCGGCGCAAGATATTCGCAAGAAATTTCTAGGTGTACAATTATTTTTTAGATTATAAAATTTGAAAGGCTGATATATAGAAAATGTGACATATGTCAAAAAACGCGTAAAATACAGTTGTTTAACATAAGTATAAAAAAGAAAAACGTTCTAGCCGCTTTCGAAAAAGTTAAATAAAATAAAACCTAATTTTTCGCCAATAACTTGACAAAAATCAATTACTTTTTTTGTTATAAAATATAAACAGATGAGATTTGGAATATGTCAAAAGACGTGAAAAAGAATGTTTAACATGAGTAAAAATTAAGAAAATTGTCGTAGTCGTTTTCGAGATAGGTCAAACAAAAACAAGTTTTTCGTCAATAATTTTTTTAGGTTATAACATTTGAACGGCTGAGATTTGGAAAATGTGACATAACTCAAAAGATTCGTAAAAGAAAGTTGTCTAACATAAATAAAAATCTTCGAAGCCGTTTTCGAGATAGCTCAACAAACTTAGTTTTTCGTCAATAACTTGACCTAGAGACCTTGTAACTTGACCTTGGGAAAACAAAAATTTTCCCCTCGAGATAATTTGATTTTACACCACATACTGAAAATTTGGTATTGATAAGTCTACCCGTTTACGAGAAACGAACGGACGGACGAAAGCGGATATATTTATATGGAATAAAAAAGGTGCAAACCTGAATAACTGAAAGTTGCAACTCCCGCCCGTACATGGGATCCACTAACAACATATACAGCAACTCTGAAGTATGTGGCTCATGCATAAGCAGGTAAATTTGGTCCTTGCAATGCCGACTGTTCATATACGTGGAGAAAAGAATAAACATTTCAATAGCAAGCATCTCATGCTTTACAGAAATTAGATACGAAATAATGGCGGTCACTTCCTTCATGTTAACATCTTTCTGCAAATAGAAATGGATAATATCCAAAAGTGACATTCGAATTGTATGAGCATCTGATGCAGTGAGATGAATGGCGGCTGCATAGTAATGGCGAATGACGTCCAATATAACGCCGATACCAAAGTATTTTCTGAAATGAATCAGTCATATGAGATGTACGCTGTTCCATCCACTAAATCCCATTCCTTACCGATAGTAGACGCGATCATTTTTCACCATATTACCGATATACTGGACATGGGCCAATTGAATTTGGAAGGCAGATCGTGACCATATCTCAAAGTTAAATACCAGATTAATGTACATAGACTCCAACAAGTTGCTGTCCTTGGCTGTCTGCTGATTCTGAATGCATTCGACGAGCAGATGTAATGCAATGAGAACATTTACGTCAATCGATTCAATGCTACACTTCTGCAGCAGCGATGACAGCACAAGGAAGCCGTCGGCATTCAACAAGAGTTCCTGATTAACATGGTGTCCGGTCAAGAAGTAACGTACAATGCACAGGAAGCAGGCTTCTGTGCTTTCCATTAGCTTCAATTCTGTTAAAAAGTGTATTCCTGTTGGATCAATCCATCCCCAAACACTGGTACAAGTGACTACATACCTTTTGTTGCTTGCCACGAATCCAGTTCGGAAGATTTCATTTCCTCCGAATTCTCTCTCATTACTCCGAATGTGTCACTCTTCTGATCAAGTATTGACTCAAGAATGGGAAATAATGTTATCATTCCACCCATGCTATTTATGCAATCCTGTAATAAGAGAATGGTTTAATGTCGGTAACGATTTAACCACTAATTATTACCTGAATCTTGTTGGATTGACAAAACTGTACAACGGCGAATCCGTTGAATCGATTACCTGGCACAAGATCTTGACACATCCCATCATTATAGGATGCCGGCGAGAAACAGAATATGAATTTTGATGTCAAGTCGTGGGGTTCTATATCTTGCGATAATATGGACGGAAAATCTAGACCTAAAACATATTATGGTCAAAATAGATGTCTTTGTTACTTTTTTGTAAATGTCATTAGAAAATTAAGATTTTTCGATTTTTAAGTTTAAAATTGTAATTTGTGTAGTTGGTCAATAATCTCTAAAGTTTTAATGATTATGGAGTCACAGACATTAATTTTTCAAGGGTAAATGAGACCTGCTGAGTAATCAAGGTAATAAATATAATTTCCATCATTTAAAAAAAACGCATGCAAAGGATTCATAAACATTTTCAACTAAAAATCAATTTTGGACCTAAGCAAAGTTGTTAATTTCAATAACACCTTTTAAAATTCGATTAATTTATTGTTAAAACAGGGTTAACTCTAAATAATGGGTAAAAAATCTTACAAAACAACACTAATTATTTCGCCCCCGCCAAAAAGAGCTGCGATTGTACAAAACTTATTTATTGTTTTACAAATTTTTACAAATTTTACAAACACTACTCTTTTTTTCCACTGTGAAAAATTTGCGAATATAAATGTTGCGTTTGCGACTACCCATATTACTATTATTTCTTTGTAACTTCAGCCCAGAAACGCATTCACCAGAATGACTATCATTATCAACTAATTAGTGATGTTTTGTAAGACATTTTACTTCTTATTTAGAGTTAACCCCGTTTTAACAATAAATTAATCGAAAAAAGTTAAGTTTTGTATGATGGCGGTTATTTTTCGAGGGCGCGAAATTTTTCGCGCCCGCGCAACATATGAGAACCGATGAATTATACAGTACACAGCAACGTAACGTTTATTTTATTTTTCTCGACGATAACTCTTATTGATGACGTAAAAAAACCACGCGGCAGGGAGAGCCGGCGTAAGAGTTATATGCGTCTAAATGCTACACCAAATGTGTCATTAAGCAAGGAAATATTTTTATAATTTT
>JANSTS010006122.1:3518-20257 GCA_026546915.1 Sylvicola fuscatus | reverse complement strand
CCTTTGATTTCAATAAAATATTTAAATTATCTTTTTAATAATTGCGCTGCAAGCAGATACGAATAATGGTAAATTGAAGAAAAAAATTATGATTAAAATAATTAATAAATGTAAGTTTTTTTTTAACGTTTTGGTCGAGCACTTTTTTGGGTCAGGTGGTCAAAATGCGTCTCAGATTCATGATTTGGTCCAAAAGAAAACTGATCTCTTTGATACTCAAATAAATTAAAAATATTTGTCGAATACTGATGCAACAGCAGATGATTATGCAATTTGCCTAAATAATAGTAGTTATGCCGATCTGGTAATGTTCTTTAAACTTAACAGGGTATTATAACTTATTGGCGTAATTAAAAGACGACAATAGATTTAAGAGCCATTTGGTAAACAATTTTTAATAATTTATTTAATGTAAGGTCAAGAGAATATGATTTGTGTGACTAGATATTCATTACATTAGAAAGTTGATTATAGCTGATTATAATTTTTCATTTATGCATAATGCAACACATTTAGTATGCTAACAAAGGTATTTCTGACTTGGTAAGCATCTAGAGTAGATGTTTTAAGTGACTAATAATAATGATAGCGATACAAATTGCCTATCAGAAATTTACACAAAATCCCCTATTAAATGCTTTGTCCTATTGTATTGTATAAAGAATATGTTAAACGTACATTAGAACTTCTTATGCGAAAGAAGTATTATCAAACGTGTGATTATTTATTTAATTATATAGTTTTTGAGGAGATCTAAGATTTTTTAGAAATCAACGAAAGTATTTATCATTCTTACGGTGTAAATTAATAATTACATTTAAACGCAATGCCTTGAATACATCGTACATTAGCATATATGTGAAAAAAAAAAATTGTGATTGCCCAACATTCATTGTTCAATATTGACAAAAAAGTAGATTAAACTTTCTCTCATTTGTGTGTGTTAATAATAGAAAAATTGTTCAACATTATTACAAATTGTTTCCTTAAAAATATAAACAAATATTAAGCAAATTGAAAAACACGAATATTTAGCATTGTAAAGACGAAACTTTGGGTAATCTAAATCTATGTTTTGTTTTTATAAACCAGTATAAATGCAATTAACCATATAATACCGTAAAATCCGTGTACAGAATTTTCAGCCTAAAGAGCCAAAATTCATTATATATTTGTAAAGCCACTAACATAAACTGTATATACATAATAACATTACCCATAAACTTGAAGATTAGCGAAATTAGGACGTTAAACTATTGGTGCTAAAATGAATATCTTTTAAACATACTGGTAGTTGTCAGTGGCACGAAGCAATGGCTCATGCTCAACATTTTTTTCCAAGTCGAAAACATTCATCCAATCGATACGTCGTGGGTGCAGCAAGCCAAAACAGTTGCATTCTAAAAAGTCGACAATATTTCTGAACGGACCTCGTGTGAACGGACTTTTACCACCGTGAGCCTGAAAATGTCGGTATCGTCCACGATTCATACGCTCATTTGTAGTCATTCCCAGACAGATGACTTGATACGTTTGGCAAATAGTTAGTACACACACCCAGCCCATGTGCAACAGAGCATTTGCCATTACCCAACTTACCCAGGGATTGCATACGCCAATAACGCTAAGCGACTGCCATATGCCAATATTCAGCGAAATATGGCACTCATTTGTGTAGAAGTTGGCTCCTCCATAAATCATCCATGCACACATCAAAAGGAGGGACCACAAAAATCCCATAAAATACTTATGATTTTTTGCTCCTACAAATTGATACATGTTACGCAACTTATGGCACCAAAAATTTAAAATTTATACCTATGCAATTGCCCACCCAAGGACAGTGATGGTCAAACCTCGCCACACATCTGTCACAAGCTGAACAATGCTTCGACCTAACTGGGCGTCGCACTAAACATGCGGAGCAAAAGGCAGCCGGCTCGAATCCACTTCCACCCCTTTCGGATAACTCGACAATAGTCTGTTCGGGAAACATATAATAAATAAAGATAGTCAATTGGTAATTTTGTTTAACTCTACTAACCCTAAATCGTTGTTCTTGTGTCGGCCGGATAATTCCTGGATCTCCTCGCCACGACTTAAAAAAGCATAGCCACAGTAAGCCTGAACATGCCAAAAATGCGCCAGTTGTCAGTAAAGATACCGTTCTAGCAAAGTATGTCATCCATGTAACGTAAAACCAAATTTTTGTTGCTAAATAAACGCTTAATGGGAGCAGTGTCATCAGATGATCATCGAATAGGCTACGGCCAATGGTGTGTGCAACTGCATACAAACACCCCATAAGGAAAAACTTTATAATATACAGCGTGTCCGCAGCAAAAATGATTCCTGCAAAATAAAATACAAGAAACGGTGTGGCTGCCATTGTCCACCAGCGTGATCGCTTATCATTCAATACTTTGGTCAGAATGTTTTTGGATTGCTGCTTTAGCTGCACTTCTTTAATACGTTCCGTCACTTTTTGACCGATCCAAAGTGCTCCACCATGACCCTGAAGCATTGTGAATGGAGCATCACCACGCAGATTTGGAATTTCCAGGCTTGACTTTCCCTTAAGTACTAGTGTACTGATTGCAGTTGCATTTCTTGCAAGAATCGCCCAATGAAGTGCGGTGTTTCCGTGCGTATGATCTACTATTGAGGGATTCGCACCTAATGTAATTAGCAATCTAACTGGGTCCAGGGCCGGAATTTTCCAGGCGGCCCACATAAGTGCCGTCATGCCGCCACGATCTTGTAGATCGGGACTGACACCGCGAGCTATGAAGTACGCCACTAATGCGGTATGTCCAAACTGTGAAGCCAAATGAATACAAGAGCATCCTTCAGCGTCTCGTAAACTGGGATCAGCACCGGAACCCATCAATAAAACGCATGCTTGTAAATGACCCTGCCGTGTTGCCCAATGCAAAGGCGTAGCATTTAACTCGCCGCCAATTGCATCGACTATGGCGCCCTTTTCAAGAAAATATTTAATTATATCACGGCGATTATTTATCGAGGCCCAATGTAGTAGTGTGACCGTCTCACTGTCTGGCTGATTCACATCCCATCCGGCTTCTATCAGCTCCTTGACTCGGCTTATCGCTCCATACTGTGTCGCTTTAACAATGTCAAAACCACTGTAGTCATGCTCGATTGGTGCCACGGCTGGCTCATGTGATATCAATCCATCGCGTTCTTTCTCTTGTTCACCGACACATGTACCTGTCGTCGCTGCGTTGCATGCACTTTGGTACATTTTGGGCAAAAAATGTTTCTATTGTGTTTTACTCAAAAAAAAAAAAACACTGACAAATCTGTGATATTTATAATTCTTTTGCAACACCAACATTAAATAGATTCATCCACATAGAACTTTACTGTATAATTATTACACTGCAT
This sequence comes from Sylvicola fuscatus, assembly GCA_026546915.1. Taxonomy (NCBI): domain Eukaryota; kingdom Metazoa; phylum Arthropoda; class Insecta; order Diptera; family Anisopodidae; genus Sylvicola; species Sylvicola fuscatus. The sequence continues at coordinate 16,849 of JANSTS010006122.1, read as the reverse complement.
TAATTAATCTCCATTGATTTTTAATATTTACAAAATCTATCATCCATATAAAATAATGTAAGACACCGTAAAACCCAATTCATGGTACCAATTCACTATCCATTACCTCTTCACTCTTCAGAAGTTTATACCAAGCTTAGAACTCAAGTAGACTTCTATATTATTTGTTTTAGTTCTTGTCCCTAGATTTTACATTAGACGTTTTTGTTTTCTCGAACATGTAATTGAACACGGTTTGCTGTTAAGAAGCGAAGCGTTTGTGAAGATACAAAAGAGATCTCCTAGAGAAGCAGATAAAAGAAAAGAACTGCACAAGATTTTTTACAGTTGCACTCCGTCTTTATCGCAGGAAACGATTAAGGAAGTGGATGCATTTATACATAACTCTCTCTTTTTACCTTATGCTATTTCATGATGTAATTCTAAAAGTTTGTCTCTCTCGTACCCAATAAAACATATTTGCATCTCTTGCATTTTTTGCTGTTTACCGTGCATTTTTGATTTACGAAAATGGCGAAAAAGCCCAGATGGTATTTACTTTTATGGCTGCGGCATATATTTTTATTTTGAAAGCAATTCAGCAGTTCGCCGTCAAAAAATATATAAAATGTATATAAAAGGACAGCTGACAGTACTATATATATTGCAAATTATCGTATAGTATGAAACGGCCGCGCAACGGTGGTAAATGTCACATCAAAGGTTGTTTATTCGCGCGCAAATTTATGTTTTAATTCCCTTAATTTGTTTTTTTCTTGTATAATATAAACGTTATCCTTAGTCAAATACAGAAATGGCGAAAGTATCAAGGTAAATGTGTATACCGTAAGATGTCATTTAAGTTTTTATTAAATTGTATATTTGAACAGAAGAGATGATGATGAAGACATGGATATTTTGGAAAGCGCCATGGATATTGAGATGGCTGAGATGGACACTAATGACATTGAAAAAGAAGACTGTTTTGGAAGTGGTCCTGAGAATCAAGAAACTTGTTCCAAATGGAGTCGTCCAATGCTGCCAGATATAGATGAGAAAAATGACGACATCATATTTCAGCAAATCGAAATCGAAAACTACACCGGCAAACCAATACCTGGTATGCCCGGCTCACAGTTGGCTCCTGTCCCCATAATAAGAATGTTTGGCGTCACAATGGCCGGCCACTCTGTTTGCTGCCATGTCCATGGATTTTCGCCGTATTTATACATCGGTTCACCTCCAAATTTCAATCATAATCATCTATCAAAGTTTAAAGATGCTTTAAACAATGCAGTGCTGAAAGACATGCGCTCAAATAAAGACAACTTACAAGAGGCTGTCCTAGAGGTAAATATATTAGAACGATTGTCGATTTTCGGATATCACGGAGATGACTTAAAGCAATTCATCAAAATAACAGTGGCATTGCCCCGTCTTTTGGCTGCTGTAAAGAGAATTCTAGAACGCGAGACACTTTATTCTGATTTTGATTTTCAAGATTGCAAATGTTATGAGAACAACATAGATTTCGATATAAGATTCATGGTGGACACAAAAGTAACTGGATGCAGCTGGATTGAACTGCCGGCAGGGGCGTATACAATACGTAAAAAGAAGAATTCTTTGTCGCCAGAATCGAGGTGTCAAATTGAAGTGGATGTTGCATTTGATAAATTTATAGCGCACGAACCAGAAGGGGAGTGGCAAAAAGTAGCACCATTTCGTATTCTAAGTTTCGACATTGAATGTGCCGGTCGAAAAGGGATATTTCCCGAGGCGGAACACGACCCAGTTATTCAAATTGCTAATATGGTGATTCGGCAAGGTGAAAGCGAGCCGTTTTTGCGCAACGTTTTCACATTGAACACATGTGCCCCAATTGTGGGATCTCAGGTTCTATCATACAAAAAAGAGAGCGAAATGCTTGAGGCTTGGTCCAGTTTTGTTCGTGAATGTGACCCGGACATCTTAACAGGCTACAATATAAATAACTTTGACGTACCTTATCTACTTAATCGTGCCAAACACTTGAAGGTGCATGCATTTGATTACCTTGGAAGAATAACTAACATCCGTTCCGTAATTAAAGAAACGGTGTTACAGTCCAAACAAATGGGTCGGCGTGAAAACAAATATGTCAACTTTGAGGGACGCGTTCCATTTGATTTATTGTTCGTGCTGCTTAGAGACTACAAACTACGTTCCTACACTCTGAATTCAGTGAGTTACCATTTTCTGCAGGAGCAAAAAGAAGATGTCCATCACAGTATTATAACGGACCTACAAAATGAGAATGAGCAAACACGACGGCGATTGGCAATGTACTGCCTTAAAGACGCGTACTTGCCATTACGCCTTCTAAACAAATTAATGTGCATCGTAAATTACATGGAAATGGCTCGAGTCACAGGAGTCTCGTTGGAATGCCTGCTTACACGTGGCCAACAAATTAAAGTTGTTAGTCAGCTGCTGCGGAAAGCCCGTACCAAAGGTTATTTGATGCCTTCACACACCAGTCAACAGACTGATGATCAATACGAAGGAGCTACCGTCATTGAACCCAAACGTGGTTACTATGCTGATCCAATAACAACACTGGATTTTGCCTCTCTGTATCCCAGTATTATGATGGCACATAACTTATGCTACACCACTTTGGTACAACCCGGAATGAAAGACAAGTTGAATTTAACAGATGATGAGATTATTCGAACGCCGGCCAATAATATTTTTGTGAAACAATCTGTTCGCAAAGGTTTGTTGCCAGAAATTCTGGAATCCCTACTATCGGCCAGGAAGCGTGCCAAATTCGAGCTGAAGAATGAAACTGATCCATTTAAACGTAGCGTTTTGGATGGACGACAGTTGGCGTTAAAAATTTCAGCCAATTCAGTGTATGGGTTCACAGGAGCGCAGGTCGGCAAATTGCCATGTCTGGAAATTTCAGGAAGTGTCACCGCGTATGGGCGGACAATGATTGAACAAACCAAATCTGCGGTCGAATCACATTATACAATGGAAAATGGTTACGAGAATAACGCAGTTGTCATATACGGTGATACGGATTCTGTGATGGTGAAATTCGGTGTTAAGTCACTTGAGAAAGCCATGGAGTTAGGCCGTGAAGCCGCTGAATTCGTAAGCGCCAATTTTGTAAGTCCAATTAAACTGGAGTTTGAAAAAGTTTACTACCCATACTTGTTGATCAACAAAAAACGTTATGCTGGATTGTATTTTACAAACCCCAACAAATATGACAAAATGGATTGCAAAGGAATTGAGACGGTGCGTCGTGACAACTCTCCACTTGTCGCTAATGTTATGAATAGCTGCCTCCAAAAGTTGCTGATAGATCGTGATCCAGATGGAGCTGTACTGCACGCCAAGCAAACGATTTCCGATTTATTGTGCAATCGCATCGATATTTCCCAGTTAGTAATCACAAAGGAGTTGTCAAAATCTGATTACGCCGCCAAGCAAGCGCACGTTGAGCTAGCCATTAAGATGAAGAAGCGAGACGCAGGAACAGCTCCGAAATTAGGTGATCGCGTTCCTTATGTTCTTACAGCGGCTGCTAAAAATACGCCTGCTTACATGAAGGCTGAGGATCCAATTTTTGTTCTGGAAAACTGTATTCCCATTGATTTCAAATATTATCTTGAAAATCAATTGTCTAAACCACTTTTGCGGATATTTGAGCCTATACTTGGCGATAAAGCGGAGTCAATTCTGCTTCGCGGTGAACACACGCGCACACGATCTGTAGTTACCCCCAAAGTGGGCGCACTATCTGCATTTATGCAGAAAAAGGAAGCGTGCTTAGGATGTAAAGCACTTCTGCCAAAAGGCTACGAGGATAAGGCCTTGTGTCCACATTGTTCATCGAACCAAGCAGCGCTTTATCAACAGGAGTTATCATCGCAGCGGTTACTTGAAGAAAAATTCTGCCGCTTGTGGACCGAATGTCAGAGGTGCCAAGGTTCTTTACATGAAGAGGTTCTCTGTACCAGTCGTGACTGTCCAATATTTTACATGCGTAAGAAGGTTCGAATGGAGTTGGATAATCAGGATAAACGAGTGATGAGATTTGGAATTTCATCATGGTAAATAAAAAATGGCGTTTTTTAAACTTCAAAAATAAACTTTATTTAACAGAATATTTAAATATTTTAATTTATAGTTTAGTTGTAAATACGCATATAAAAATTAACATAAAAGCCTTTGCTGTTTTTAAAACGATGTCATGCCACGTCGGCGATACTTAACGGAACATATGAAAAAAGCACCACCAATTATAAGCATAACGGGAAGTATAAGGCAAATTCCAGCGATCACTGCTATGAATATAGAGAGCTCATCTGTTGGTGGACCACCATATCCTGCTACAAATGTAAATGTTGTGTAGTTCGATCTCGTATAAAAACCATCACGAGATAGACCAATGGAAACGTTGAAACCCTGGACCAACATTTGATTCAGATTATACGCGTAAAATGTCCATGGAAGTGTGTATTGCAGTTCATAAAGGTCAATCGATTTTGGCGATGAGAGCTTTATTTCGGTCGATGTAGAAACGTCCCTCTCGGGATGAGTATAGGAAACGGGTCGATATTGAACGTAAGATCCTACGATTTGAATTAAGAAAAACATTAGCTTTGCAATGCTAAACCTATTATTTGACTAACCATTTCCACTGTTCACTGATGATGGAGAAGAAATGTCGATAATTTCGAATACGCCAGGAGTGTGTTCATCATCGAGTCCTTTTTTTATGGATACTTCAAATGAATTCTCAAGCTTGCTTTCAGTCGACACCAGAATTAATTCAATCGCGAATCGTGCATTGCCAAATCCAGGTTGAATTTTGATTGAGTCCAAAATTAAATCGACTTGCGAATTATTTGAGGAATGCAGAAGATGTGGGAAGTTTATGTCATGGCCTTTGTCGCCAAAACATTTGAACTATGCGATACGAAAAATTAGTTGGTGAGATGTAAGATAAATATACTTCTTACCTCTAAACCAATGGAACCGTTTCCCAAAACATCATTATTGGATCCTTTGACGGCAGTTTGAACAAAAGAACCACTACTTGAGTATTTTTCTCGTGACCATGTAATGTTGCCCAAATCTATGCAAAAAGATGAATTTACATTTGTTGGGAGAACGGCAACATCTTCAGGGTCGTTGTACTGAATCAGCTGCAAGCAAATTTAATTGTTTGTAGTAAACTGATTGAAAGAATTTTTTTTATTTACCTGATTTAATACAACAGCAGATGAAACAATTGGAATTGTCGAAAAACGGACGCTGTTTGGCAATCCAAGTTCAAAGTCACTCCAGTTTATGTTTAATGTTGTGTTGAGGGGCGTTAACGCCAACAACACCGAGGGCTTTCCAGTAAAATCCCAAACATAGTGGATGCTGTCGCTTTGGCCATCAGCTACAATGTGCACCAGTGTAATTAAATTATTGATGTTATTATCACATATTGATGGTGGGCAATCCGGATTTAAAAACGTTTTAATCTAATGAAAAAAGGTAGTTTTAGCAATCTGTCGGAAACTGTTGCATTTCTAGACTCACCTGTCTCTCAGCTTTGATTGAGTGGTAATTTGTGGCAAGTAATATAATTACAACAAGAAAATTCATGTTTTTTTGTAATCTAGACTCTTGGTTATGTGTAATTGCAAGATCTACATGAAACTGCGATAGCTTGTGCTCAAATTCCAAACAAAGATTTATAGAAACATACAAACAAGATAACTTTTGTATACAATCGTAATTATTTAAGGCTGTGATAACTCTCTTCGGCACTGAGGGACTGAGGCGCAATGGACTTTAACTAAAGCTGACGATGAGATTATATATTCATATGGGAATTGGGAAACGTCAAAATGCAATAGTTGCAGTTTTTAATTTTCTTTTATTAACTCATTCGTTGCATTCCTGTAACTGTCAGACAGATAAGCGCCGAAAGTAAACGGAATTTTATAGCTCTCGATATATTTTCAATAAAATATAGAAAATATATGTGAAATCTAAGGCATTTACAGTAGAGCGCGAATTTATTGAGAAAATAGCTGTTTTATAAAATACATTTTAACTTTTACTAATTTTATCACATAGACGAAAAATGAATTTCAGTAACAACAAATCATTTATTGGTTCGTAACTTTCACAAGAATTTTAGTACACAAAAACCAAACAAAATATTCAAACAAGAAAAATGAACTTGCAATGAATTCAATTTATAATATAATGAAATTTAATAGTAGAAGAATATTCTATTAATAACTTTTAAATAAAATGAATGGTTAATGATTACAAAACTCGAATGCACTGAATAAAAAGGAGAAGTGTCTAAATGAAAAGTGTTATATAGAAAAAACGCTAAAATATATATAGAATCATTTAAGTGCGCTATGAGCATTGAAATCATTCAATAGCGTTCCATGATCCGTCGTCGCAAGATTTTAAAAGTTGAAATTTCTACACAATAACCAAAAGAAAGTAATTAAGACGCGTGCGAACAATTTTTAAATTGGATTTATTAAATTTGTCGAGGCAGTCAAGTACATCAATACATAAGTGGAATATAAGGATTTTGTTTAAAATATCGTTTTCTCTGGAAAATATCTTTTGTACGTCTTTCGTATAAGTGAGGTTAGGTTCTTGTGAAACTTGCAGCTCTAGTTGTGTCGTGTTTCAACATGTCTGAGCCGACAGAAGAGGAAACGGCGATGCAAGGACGCGATTTGCTTCCAATGATTCGCATTTGGGATGAAAAACATTCTACTCCCGGTTATGATCCCACACCAATTCTTACTCGGTATGTACCTTTTGCACAAATTTTGAAATGATTTTGAATTTTATACATATGTTTTATCGTTGTAGGCTTGCTCAGTTAATAGTAGAAGAAGCAGAGATCTATGTGCGAAAAGATCCGGATCCTTTTGATGAACGCCATCCATCAAGAGTTGATCCAGAGTGTTTGCTGGGAAAAATGCTAAAAACATTGTTTAAAAAAGATAATTTCATGACCAGAGTAAGAACTTTTTTCTTCTTTTTTTAATGTTTTGATCACAATTCCAAGTTGGTCTAGATGTTTTTAGTTATATATTTGTTAATTATTTTGAATATTTTTAAAATTAATTTTAAGTTAAGTTGTTCTCACGAAGACATTTGCTGCGAAATAACATCAAGGCAATAAAAAAGTAAAATAACTCTATTTTTTTCTTTAATTTATAGCTTACTCGAGATTATTTGAGGGATAACTTTTTTACAAGGCAAAATATACAAAAGAGCTCAATGGATCTCAACATTGCTGCAAGCCGACTCATTTTAGTTATAATGCCTGGATTGGAAACAACTGCCGTTTTTCAAGCATCTGGTGTAGGTTTTACCAATTTTTTACATATAAACACAATATTTAAACATTTTCATTTAGTCTGATTTAGACAATGTTATACATCGCCTATTTGCATGGGCTGAAAGTGGCACGGAGCCCCTGCAGTGCTACGCTACTGGTTTGCTAGCAGCTGCAATGGAAGGATCAGATATCGCCAGCAATTTTCGTGAGCAAAACGCCCGTCTTGTGCCACTGATGTTAAAGCGCCTTTTACTGTTTCATAACGACATCGCCGATATTCCCATGGAAAATTGTAGTTCCATCATGAGTGATGCAGTTATTAGAATGGATGTAGATAAAGAGGAAAAAGAAATGTCTGAATCGGTTTCGGATTTGTCTCATCTTGGAGGAGGATCAGCTCCAAGTAGTCCAGAAAGTAAAAGCCCTAAATTGAATGGTAATGTGCATTTCAAAATGTATTTATAAAGCTTATATTTTTCATATTTTTAAGGGATGTCAAAATTTCGAAACACAACCAATTTGAACCTTATATCCACTCAAACGACTTCACATCAAAATAAAGATAGTAAATACTGCAGGAACATGGTGCCAATATATCCGACGACAGCAGCTACCAGCCAAATGTTTATATTACGCTATTTGTCAGCGGTAGGCGAGTACCAAGAGTTTCTCGGGCAAGTTTTCGAGCAAAATGCGATGCAAATCATTTTTTGGTACATTGACAATGTCGATCCCAAGGATACTTGTTTAGCATTCGAAGCCATCAAATATCTAGCTTCGTTGTTGTGTCACAAAAAATTTGCTATTGAATTTGTTGCCCACGGAGGATTGGAGGTAATTGAAAAACAAATAATAATTGTTTTCAATTTTTAAACGAATAATTTTTTGTAGCGACTTCTGAAAGTTCCGAGGCCTAGCGTATCGGCCACTGGAGTGTCTGTCGCTTTATATTATTTAGCCTACAGCGAGGACGCAATGGAACGTATTTGCGCCATGCCTTCAAAAGTAGTAACGGAACTTGTAAAGTATGTCTTTTAAAATTACTCCATCTTCAATTAGTCAACCGTTAAAATTTGTATTTATTAGATTCGCTTTGTGGCTGTTGGGTTGCACTCACGAATCTGCCCGATGTCATGGAACAATGTTCTTTGGGTTAGCCTTTCAATTCAAAGTCATTCTTGATGAATTTGATGTGCAGGACGGCCTCCGCAAGCTGTACAACGTCATCTCAATTCTACCACTTTTATCAATTGAAGATTTTAGTCTTAATGACGACGAGGAAGGCGCAGCAAGACAACTAGTTCGGCATGTCTGCGTAGCGTTAAAAAAATACATGGAAAGTCATTTATTTTATAAATACCACCAGGTGTATCGTCAACAATGCGCTAACGATCAGCAAGCAGCTCAGCCCATTTTCCGGGCGGCGCGCAACACACCCGAAACGGTGCGGGATCATGTGCGTTACCTGCAAGAACTAATGACACAACGCGCCTGTTGGCAGCCTGTAGATGACTTTCTTAACCTGGGCGGCATCACGTTGCTGCTACGTGTGATCGCATTCTCTTACGAATGGAACTATAGTGGTCGCGCAGAATCTGTTCGAAATGCTTTAGACGTTTTAAGAATTTGCTGTGTTATCCAGCGAGTTCATTTAGTATTTTGTGACCGGCTGGAACTACCTGATGACCAAGCCGCTGCTGGCATCAGCATAATTTTGGGGGCAGCGCAGGGAGAAATTGTTGGAGATGCTGAAGTCCAAAAAAGTGCACTTTCTGTGCTTGTACATTGCGTGTGCGCACCCATTTACAGACCGCAGTCCGTCGGACGATATGGCTCCGCAAAAAAGAAGGCGTACAATAAACATTGTGAGGATATGATCCAAAAGGTTTGGGAGAGCATTAGATCAAATAACGGAATAATTGTCCTGTTGGAACTGATGCAAGTGAAAACGCCTATTACTGACGCTGATTGTATTCGCGGCATGGCATGTCAAGCATTAGCAGGATTAGCCAGATCTGAAACTGTCCAGCAGATTGTGGGAAAGTTACCTCTGTTCACAGGAGGTGGTTTACAAAGCTTGATGCGTGATCCCATCCTTCAGGAGAAACGAACAGAACACGTCAACTTCCAGAAGTATGCACTCGAACTTATGGAGCGGGTGTCTGGCAGAAATAAGTCTTCCGGACAGATGGATACATCGCTAGCTAACATTCACAAGGCTAATGTGGTGGCGCAGACAAAGATACAATTTAATGAACAGCAGTTGTTCCTCTTGATCCATCAACATTTACAGGGTAGAGGATTATTGGAGAGTGCAGAAGCCCTACAGAAAGAAGCTGGCCTTTCAGCTACGCCTATTCAACACCAGCAAAGGCTTCCAATCCATCATTCGATATACAGGTTAGTAGGTTTTTAGTATTCACATTGAATTTAAACTGAACGTCAAAAATGTTTTAGATCTCCAACAGTTCCTCGTGCAACGAGATTGCGCGCGAAAACATCCGATCCTTCGAGTGTATCTAATGGCCAAAGTGCAATAGTCGACAGCAGTGCCGTTGCCTCCGGAAGCAAAAACAGCATCCCAGCGTACGAGGAGCCAGTTTATCCCAACACTCCAATTAGGTTGATAAAAAAAACACACCCGTCATCGTCGTCCCCGAACGTACCGTCAAACCAACGATCATTGCAAAAACAAACTGACACGTCTATTGCGCCACGTAACAACCAAAGTTCGATTGATACCAACAACCAAATAGCTAAAAACGTGTCACTAGACACAATTATTACCGAGTATCTCACAAATCAGCACGCACTATGCAAAAATCCAATGTCCACTTGCCCACAGTTTGATCTATTTGTGCCACACAAGTGTCCGGATCCTCATCCCAACCGTCTCCATGGCTTAAGCTCAAACTTTGCAGGACGCTTTTTCAAGCGTCAAAGTGGATTCAGCTCGATTCAGCTAGATCGAAAACTTATGCACTCTCAGTTTAGTGTCACACGGACCATTCGTCAACTTGATCAGGATGCTGCCTTCACTGCGTGTGATTTTCTTGTAAGATATTGAGATATGCCATTGCCAAATTCAAATAATTTTTTATTTTTCTCGTTTCATTATAGAAAAACGGAAACTGTGTTGTAGTCGGCACTATGACTGGAGAATTGAAGGTGTTCAACGTGAACGATTCAACTGTGAAGTTTGGATATGAATGCCACGAGTCGTATGTGAATTCTGTTAGCAGCAATCGTGACTCTTCGCTCGTAGTCTCGTCTTGTGCTTGGCAGTCGCCCCTTTCAATAGTGTGGATCATCCGAAACAAAGAGTTTGAGTTTGCCATGCAGCTGGAGACCGAGGAATATTGCGAGTTTAGCAATCACCATGATACTTTACTGGGCACACATGCTGAGACAGCTGTCATTTATGATTTGAATACATCTCAAAAGGTCTCTACATTTAAGCCATCCGCCTGTAATTCCTACAATAAGAACAAGGCCACATTCTCGCCCTCGGATGAGCTCATTCTTTCAGGTACCAAATGCCATACCTGTTCAACTTGAACTGTGTTAATAATTAAATAATTTATCGTTTACTTAGATGGAGTCTTATGGGATGTGCGCGCGTCGCGTGTAATACACAAATTTGATAAGTTGAATCAAACCTTATCTGGAGTTTTTCATCCAAATGGGCTGGAGATTGTATCAAACACAGAAGTCTGGGACCTACGAACATTCCACCTACTACGCACCGTTCCGGCTTTAGACCAGTGCTACGTTAAGTTTTCGCCACAAAATGCCATCTATGGCTATGGATTAGAGAAGGAAACGCGAGAAGATTATGAGGCTGGAAACACATTTGGCACAAGTTTTAAGGCTCTTGATATTTATGATTACTCCAGTATAAGTAAATATTATTATTAAAGGATTCGATTTTTGTTCCCATTTAACTAAATATCCACTACATCCATAGCCACTGTTGATGCTAAACGTTACATTCATGATTTAGTGGTGAATCCCTATGGCAGTCAAATTGCCACTGTAGAGAATTTGGGCAGCATCGAAGCTACACAGGAGTCGGCAGTGCGCATTTACTGGGTTGGTCGTAAACGGAACAACGATGATCAGACGGTAAAGTTTGTTTGTTTATTGATGGCAGAGCTTATGTTTTGTTAAACATTTGCTTTTATTTCTGCAGGAGGAAGATGAGGAGGAGATCGAGGGTTCCGACGAAGGATCGGTAACCGACGGCGATTCAACAGGTATCATTCAATATTTTGTCGCGTTGCTTTAGATAACAATAATGAGACTGTGTGTCTGCGCAGACAATCGTCCCCTACGTCGATTTCGCGATGGAGACGGAAATGGAGGTTTCCGTGTCATGTCGTCTAGTGATGATGAATTTTTCGGAGATGACAACGATAACGATAATGATAACGGTTCTTGGACTTCGGCTTCGAGTATTAATAGTGACGATATTTTCGAAGCTTGGCGATAAATCTAAATTCAGTTCATTTTTAAATCGAGCAAGGATTCGAATTCAAATCTAATATTTCATATTCATACTCATGTTATGATCACAACATATATATTTGTTCTCTTTGAGATTAGAGACCACAAAACTATTCGTACTGTTAGATGCTATTTTTTTTTGCAGCGATACACAAATCTCTCTTAAATAAAACATGTAATGAATTGTAAATAAACTGATTGTATAAAATATATTGCTTTGAACGGTTCATCGTGGAAACGGAAAAAGGCTTGCTCTAGAAACCGTTTTGACATCCCTGCTCCAAAAAATGTCTGAGCTCCTTAACAGTTGCAATCGAGCAGTCGAACCAGACAGATGTTATTTTAACAGTTTCGTTGTGAATTTATTATACAACGGTACATTGATTTTTGATTGAAGTTTCAGTGTTTTAATTTGGTGGTTACTGTCGTCCTGAACAATTATTGCGGTGTGGAAGCTGTCTGAATGTGTGGAAGAGACTTTGGTGGCCTAAGTGTCTTTGCTTAATGTAGAAAGCGTTGGATTGCTTAGAATAGAAAGTAAAGATTGTAAAGTTTCTATTTCACTTAGTGCAACATATATGATACTCCAACTGGAGTTGTTCAACACTGAACAAAGTTATTAAAGTTTTGCTTGTGGCAAAAAGTTTCATAGTTGATGTTCGATTTGTTAAAAAAGAAGCTGTTACAAGGTCGTAACGGTTTCAATCGGTATTGCTTGTTACTTTTACTGCTTCCATGGAGAAGCAAAAGATGTTTCTGCTGCGACTCACACTTGCGATGACGGCCTGTTGTATGGCAGCCTGTACTTCATAGGAAGAAACGGCATAAAAATATATTTGGTAGGTAAGTTAGTTCTATCTTTATTGCCCTTGAAGATCTTAAGTGGCTTCATATCAGTGATATGGCAGTCTTCACTTAGTCTGAGGATTTGTTGAATTTTGTGGCTGATGCGTTAAAATTTCACAATTCAAAACTATTGGAATGAGGTCCCTTTTCTTTTAAATTAAAGCCTCTGTAAATGCTAACAATACACTTCTTACCCACTGGCTTGTCGGTTCGTGGATTTATGGACCAAAATAACAGTGATTTGCACATCTGATACGTTTAGTTTATTTTAAACAACATCTCAATAATTTTATATTATAAAAATGTTGGTCATAAACCTTATTTTAGGCTCTAATATTGTTTTGTTGTTTCTATCTCGTAAAAGGTTTATTTTTCTACGATTATATCTTCCACATTTACAAACATCTTAATGAGACTACTATTATGCTAAATATGTCAAGGTCAGACGAAAAATTGCCACAAGACCTACAAAACATTTTTACTACAAAGTTTGTTTTGTGATGCCCTATCTTATTCTTATTGATTATCGTAGGTAATCAACTGCTGAAGACGTCAAGATCAAACAATTCGTTTCTTTGTCAATGCTATCAGTTACCGGGAAATCAAGAAATTATAATAACCGGGA
>JANSTS010006121.1:8726-23976 GCA_026546915.1 Sylvicola fuscatus | reverse complement strand
ATATTTACCTAATTATCAGTTACATCCCACGTATCAAAAGTCACCTACCACCAGTCGCCACTTATCTGCTAGCATTCAATAGTCACCAATCAACAGTCAGCTGTGGAATAACAATTAGCAATAAGCATTCGCGGGCTGCGGGCTGCGGCGCGGCGCTCGGCAGTCGCATTCACCAATTCGTAAAAGTTTGTTGCCCGCGCAGCTTTAAGGTGGTAAACTGGTAAACGAAATTGTACGTCTCACGTACTGTGCGAACGATAAGACGCTGAAAATAATAAAAAAGCCAGGTAAACAAACATTTGACATGTGAATTTATGTGCGCACGAGATAAAACCATAATTCCAATTGGCGAATTATGAAATTCTGTTTTAACATTGAAACATAAATTGTTGGTTACTTGAAAAAAAAGTTGTTCCTTACATGGACCGTAATTATTGAGAAATATCTTTTTCAATCGCGTCTTTTCTTTCTATTTTATTCCATATTCAACAAAGTCGTCAAACCATCTTTTTTAATTATGGAATGAATTGGTTTTACGTGCGTGGATTAATATTCTATTTACCTGAAAAACAATTGAGTCACACAGGTGCTTTTCGTCACACACATATACCTGTGTCCATGCATGTGAATCAATTAATATTTAAATGTATATAGTTAACGAATCGTTTCTCACCTTAATCATGTGACGATATTATTTTTGCATTTTTGTTTTGTTTCCCAAAATATACAAAAAAACGTGAAACAATTAAATAATTAAATTTTTTTTTGCGGATGCAAACTTGATTTTCTGATTGACATTCACGCTCAAAACAGCTTACCACACACAATTCAGCTCTTCAAGGTTCCAACAAACCTTCAAAATCATAAGTTAGTTAAAGATAAGAGTTAAGACAACAAAATGCGCGAATGTGATTTTAAAACAAACAAAATTACAACAATTAATTTGATTTGTTTGTAGCAAAATGATTCTTCGGTGCCATTTCCTGTTGCTGTCGGTTATTCTGCATCAAAGCAAAAGCCTTCTTATATCAACGGATTCTAGTGCCATACACTTTCCTGAAGACGGTCCTCCAAGTGCTGAAGAAAACGAAAGTCCTTCAGAAGTAAGTTAAATTTATTCATATATTCTGTATAAAATCAAAATTATTTACTTTCTTCTTACTAGATTCCATTCGAGCTTTTAGATGAACTTAATGAAGTGTCAAACATTACTGATTTCTATACAAGATACGTGGTGGATGGAATTTCGTTGGCCAGTAAGTGCACTGCCACCTAAAAGCAATAAGATTATTACAAAGATTTTGTTTGTTGTATCCAAACGCAGATCGAATTGGTGAAGAAGAAAATGTTGAACGAAACGCTGCCATGGTACCAGCATTTGCCAAATGCAAACCTGTTGATGAAATTGTTACCCTGCAGCCAGAGGGCCCAGTTAGTACATTAATGATGTACATTCCGAGTTGCACGCGCGTCAAACGCTGCAGTGGGTGCTGCACTAATCACCTTCGCAAATGCGAAGCGGTAGAATCCGAAATTCTTTCATTTAAAGTATAGAATATAGCAAACAAACTCCAGAAAAAATATTAAGTAAACTTACGTCCAAGATCTCAGCCAATATCTACACAGGAGCCAACCGATTTGAAAGAGCTGGAGACCAAATCGTCTTTGTAGAACAACACAAATCGTGTATATGCGGCTGCCGTGTCAAGGAGGCTGATTGCAATCGCTTCCAAATTTATAATGCCAGACAGTGTCGGTGCGATTGTTCAAATGTTGATGACGTTAAAAAATGCACAGAAGTAATTAACTAATTCCCTATTGTTTTCACTCAAGTAATAATTAAAGTGTATTCTCTTTTTAAGTCTAATCGCTTCTGGGATTCCCAAAGATGCGCCTGTCAATGCAGAGAGGTGTTAGATTGTACAACGGGCACTTTTTTCGATGCAAATACCTGCCAGTGCACGAAGGTAAAATTTGAAATCACTATTTTGCATTGACCTTGACGACATGGGTTTTGAAGCTTTCGAAATTTGATTTTTCCAACTGTTTGACAGCAGATATTTTGTGGGTTTATAATTAATGACAATTGACAAACTTAAAGCTAATTAATTAATTAACAGATACACAATTTAGTGTGTCGACTGTACCTAATTAATTTTCTCATTTGCAGATATAATTTCATAATTTGGAATTAAAGCCGATCATTTATGAGAATTATGATTATTTTGTTAGGTAATATACTTTGTAATAAAAGCTTATTCTCAAAAAATGCAAGCTTTAACCAGTATCCTGTTCTTATCTATCTTAAACCTTTATTGAAATGCAATCGCTTGCTTTTAAATTCCTTTTGGCTTATATTTACTAAAAGTTTCAAAATTCATCAAAATTATAATGATGAATTGCTTAATTATTTTTAAATTCTAATTATTTGATTGTTTTAGGATCTACCCACAGGACAGGGCGGAAGTTCATTATCACCAAGCCAAATCGCAGATCGACGGAAATTCATCATTAAAGCAGTGACAGTGTCTCCGAATCAAGAATATGAAACTGTCAATTGAAGACATAAATGATAAACATAATAAATATTATTTACAATTAAGGAAATTATTTGTTTTTTAATGATTTTTGATGGTGGAATGTTAATAGATTTTTTAAAACACATAAACTACAAAGTTTATCTGTCAAAATTTGTGTGCAAAGATTTAATTTTAATTTGATTCTTATTCATTTTCTTTTAACTGTAAAATGTATTAGAGTTCACTGGTCATTTGAATATTCTATACGTAGGTCATCCGCCTGGTGGAATCTTAAGGAATTAAGGTTTCGAAGATCGACGTCACAGTGGCACCACGATTTTCGAACTCCATTCTGTACTGTGCGTGCATATATACTGGCTCACTGCATGTACGAAATTCGTGAAATTGAAATTTGTAAGACGACTCGCACAAGAAATAAAATGGCTGCTGGTGACGAATAAAGAAGTAAGAGCGTGTGCATTTTCACGACCAAGTAAATTCTTTATTTTACCAAAATCTATCACAAAACGACCGCCATTACCAGCATAAACTGTTTGTTTTGTTTTCTAGTTAATTATGTTTTGCATATCGGAACAGTGAATCCAGTGAAATTCAAAATACAGTTTTACTGAGCGAGCAAAAAAAAAAAAAGAAAAGGAAAATCCATAAAGTTGAATCTGTGTACTAGAAATTCGGAAAAGGTCATTCATTTTGTTTTGCATTGTGTTATTTTTTACGAAAATTTGAAAAGCGACAAACTGTCGCAGAGCTGATCAGCATTGGTTTGGATGAAAAGCATCGCGTAGCGAAGAAAAGCCAGGATAATTGGTGGAATTAAATTCCCATTTGTTGGTGCAGCTGTGGCAGAATTGCTTACCATAAAAGGACAACCATTCTTTGGATTGCCTATCACGGTTGGTGGAAGTCCAACAACACGAATTGGAAAGAATTCGTCCGGACACCAGGTCGCCCTCACCAGCAATACAATTGATTTTGATTTGACACCCACCAATTAGCGAGACTGCACACATTCAATGAAGGAACTAGGAAAGCTAAACCACAACAATGAATTCATCGTCGGTGGCAAATACCGTGTCATCCGCAAGATTGGCAGCGGCTCATTCGGTGATATTTACCTGGGAATCAGTGTGGGATGTGGCGAAGAGGTGGCCATAAAGATGGAAAACATTCATGCCCGCCATCCACAGTTACTGTATGAGTATAAATTGTACAAAATTTTAGCTGGCGGTATTGGTATACCCCGGATTCGGTACTATGGCCAGGAGCGCCTCATGTACTGCCTTGTCATGGACTTGTTGGGTCCGTCGTTGGAAGACCTTTTCAACTTTTGTACACGTCATTTTACGATCAAAACGGTGTTGATGCTGGTCGACCAGATGATCGGTCGGCTGGAATATTTGCACTGCAAGAACTTTATTCATCGGGACATTAAGCCAGACAACTTCCTAATGGGCATCGGACGCCACTGCAACAAACTGTTTCTCATTGATTTCGGCTTGGCGAAGAAATTCCGCGACTTCCGTACCCGCTGCCACATTACGTATCGGGAAGACAAGAATCTGACGGGCACCGCACGATACGCATCGATAAACGCGCATTTAGGCATCGAGCAGTCGCGTCGTGATGATATGGAGTCGCTGGGCTATGTGATGATGTATTTCAATCGCGGCACATTGCCATGGCAAGGCCTGAAGGCGACAAACAAAAAACAAAAGTACGAAAAGATTAGCGAAAAGAAAATGTCCACACCCATTGAAGTTCTGTGCAAGGGCTTCCCAGCCGAGTTCTCCATGTATTTGAATTACTGTCGCAGTTTGCGATTCGATGAAGCACCCGACTACATGTATCTCAGACAGCTATTCAGGTGAGTCTCAAGTTTTTTTTTGTTCAATCCAACATTTGTTTTTCAATCAGCTGATGGAACATTCTTGCATGGACATGCGCATCACCTGGCTGGGCTTGTGTATTATTAATTGAATTGACATGGCAATCCCTTCTGCATTGTTTTAGAATACTGTTCCGTACGTTAAATCACCAGTACGATTATACGTTTGACTGGACCATGCTTAAGCAGCGGACAATGCAGCAAAATTCCATCACTCTCGTCGGTGGCGAGATACGAAACGATGGCCGCGAAAAGGAAAAGCAGCAACAAAGCGCTTCTGAACTTAAATAAATCAAGTTGTTTTGTGACACAGACACATAACCTTATTGTATTTTTTCGATAGACATTTTTCTTTTCTTTGTCATTTAATTTCTTATAACATAATCAAACTCATTCATAAAAAAAAAACAATTATTAATATTATTAGAAATTCAAATGAAATTTATCATAATATTCAAAAGCTCTAATCAATTTTATCCTAAGTTTATCTTAAATTTATTAAATCAAATTTTGATACATAATTTAAAATCATCAGATTTGTTACAACATAAACAACAATTCAGAGAAACAGCCAATTGGCTTGGAGCGACAAAACTTATGTTTTTCATTACTCAAAATCAACAAACGAGATAAAAATAAAACAAAACAAAAACACTTAGATTAAGTTAAACAACAACATTTCTCGCATCTAATTGCATAACAAATGGTTGTCATTACAACAAATTGTGGTGGAACCGATCTTTTACGCGAGAAACGTGAATTGAAAACTACTTTAAGGGCAGATGAATTATAATCCTAATAAAAATGTGCACACATTTTGCTTTATTTCAATTTACAATAGTATAATTAATAATACAATTAAATATATTACACACGATTGGAATCAAAACAAAAAAAAAAGGATAATTTAATTCGTATATATTGTAGTCTCCCATTACTTCTCAGTTACAAATATTCAGAACTCGAATGACAAGGGTAATGGTTTGTTACAATATAAGTTTTATGGAAGAAAAACAAACATCTTAAGAAACAGAAAAATGAATTAAGTAAGCCGACATTTATATAATCTATATGTCTTTCACTAATAAATATGTACATATGCTTATATGAAAATATGTGACTATAGAATTCAAACAATTGAGATTAGTTGTTAATTAAGAAATTCACATGGAGTCAGTGCAGACTCTTAGAACAAACCAATTTTCTTATACATTCGATCAAAGAAAGTGGAATGAGTGACAGAATTTTCGGGAAAATGTGTGTAAGTTATCATTTATTAATTGACTGTACTTTCATTTGATTCATACCGACATTCATACATTGTTTTTATGCTAAAATGTGTTTTGGGACACAACAACAAAAACACGATGATTTTTAAACAATTTGCTTTGTGCTGCAACTTAATTTAATCGATCTGTATGTTAGATTGAAAACGTTCAATATTTTATTTAGTTTATTAAGTAATATAATAAAATATAATATTACATGAATCATAATGGTTTTTTTATTTTAAACATTTTAGTAACATCAATTCCCAAGCATCACTTTCGTTTTTAAAATTGTTTTGTGCCATAATGACTGATAAGAGTCATGATGGTTGACTTACTTGTCACAAGGTGTTGGTTAAAAAATCATTTTCCCTTGTTAGGTTATTTAATTTGATTATCTGAAAATTAAAGAAATCTGATAAAACTGTTTAAATTTGGTTAAAGTAACATAAAAAACTAATAAGGATAAACTCGAATACACAAAACGACTGATGACTCATGAAGTGACAACCATTGTCGATGAAATTTAGACATCTGACAGCTGTCAAGTAGATAATTGGAGCGCAATATTAATTTACATTCACTAAATCGAAACTGCTGTTGTTGCCTGTCTCTATTTTTTAATTTCTTAAAGATTTTTCCAGTTCTGTTAAATGACTTTCTATGCAATTTACGTCCCACTGAAAACGGAAAATGCAGAAGTTGAAGGTAAGTCAAGAAAATGTCTACCTGTTCCAAAAAAAAATTAATATTCCTAACAATTTAACCTTAAACAAATTTTTTTTGTGACAAGTTTAACCGTTACTTTTCGGAATTTCACAATATTAATTTCAAAGAAACAAATTATTTTCCAGAATCCCACGTATTTACAAATAAAGAAGAAGCTCTCAAGTATTTGAAAAATTACAAAGAAGCGCGTTTGAAGACGTTCACCACACGAGATGAAGCCCTTAAATTTACTCAAATTGGAATTGAATTTCAAGTTCTGTTACGTTGTAAGTTTGAGTTATACAATCTCATAATAAAATGTGCTCACTGTAATGTTTTGGATTGGCAGCACCTCCATCTTCAAATGCCGCAAGTGAGCCGGAAAAAGCATCTTACCGCTGTCCAAAAAGTCAAGAATTGGTGCAATTTCGCAAGGCTATTGAAGGTGGCGATTTGAAGCGTGTCAGGGAAATTGTATGGAACAATCCCAGGTATTTGGTAGGCAATGGTGACACTCCTTCAATTCTTAAAGAAGGTACCCGATATAACGCTCTGCACGTCTCTGCGCTGGCAAAAAATCCAAAAATGTGTGAGCTAATTCTACAGACGGTTGGCAACAGCAAGTTTGTTCAGTTGCTTCATGGCAAACGTGACATGGCACTGTGCGAAGATGTCGCCGCTATTTTGGTGGATCTCTATTTAAATATGCCAGAAAAGGGCCGAAACGAAACTGCATTGCACTTGGCGGTGAAGTTCGGAGCTTCTGAGGTAGTTGAGGTGTTAGTTTCTTATCCTCAATGTTCGATGACGCCGAATTCCGACGGACTGTATCCAAAAGATGTCATTTGCGCTCGACTTGATGGTGCCAGTCAGGATTTAATCAATAGTATTTCAGAAATGTTGGAGGGCCGATTTTATGTGCCCGTCATTCGGTCAATTGACAATACAATGCCGCCTGTCATTGGGGAACCATTTTCTGCAACACATCCTCCAGTAATTATACATTGATTTGATAAGTTTTTTGTTAATAATTGTTGTTGAATTTGTTAGAAACTTCGTACAGATCCAATGAGTCCAGAAATGGAAATTCAGGCGTATGCTGGTCCCATGAATAAGGAGCAAGCTACAAGTTTTCGTCGTCGCTGGAAAACTCCACCTCGTCTTGTGATTTCGTCGCCGAACCATTCTCCGATGGACAGTCCGTTTGCTAGTCCAATACAGAATCGACAGTTTGTGCCAAAGTTTATGCAACAACACACTTCTCCGTTCTCTTCGACGCCTATCAAAGGTGTACGCCAGCTGTTTCCCACGAAGCCAACCGATAACGCCAGATCGGATCATGAATTTAACAATATTAGTTTGACACCGAACAAAAACTGTGATCGTAATTTAAATGTCATGCCACCCACAAGTGCATTCAAACGGAATTTTCTTACATATCGTGATCGTGTTCAATCGTCGTTCAGCGAACTTCAAGATTCCTACAAGGAAGACGACTCGCTTACCAACGGCAACTCTTTTGTGGACAATGTCTTTGATTCGCCGTCATACAAAGAACGTCACATAAAGCTCATTGATACTGAGAAAGGCCTGGAAGTGATTGGTCGTGGTCTGGCCACTATGAACCGCATTGGCTGGAAGGAGTATTGGCATTTTTTGGGTACATTCATTGACATTAGCACTAAAAGTGGACTTGAACAATTTGAAACGTACCTAAAGCAGCAGTGTGAAAAGTCAAAATTGGAAAAGAAACGTCAATCTGCTCAGAATTCCAAAAATACTCCGGAAAACATAGATGACAGCTTTGTGAGCAGTTTATGTACGGCATTGAAGAGCTTGGATATCGACAATCCGGAAAGTAATAACACAAATAAAGGTGATGCCAACACAAACATTGAATGTGATAAAGGACCGCCCCAAAGTCCGTCTTCCTTCAACATGTACATGCTGGTGGAAAATTCGTGTCGTGTTTATGCAACAAGGATGACAAAGACGCTGTTACACAATCTCAATGATGTCGTCTCCATCACTGACGCACTGAATGCTGAGCTCATGCGTTTAAAATCGTTAGTGAGCAGCTACAGAGATGACAGGCGTTTCTCGGATGTTGATTTTGCTGCTGTTCATTCCCGCTTCGCCAATCTGGTGGTCAAATCACTGCGGGAGGCCGGCGCTTTTGATGATGGAAGAACTAAGAAAATTTGTGAATTTATGAAGCAATTGAAAAATGTTCGCGTTGACTCAATCAAATGTTTTACTGGATTCCTTCTAAATTATATGGAAAAAGTTGACGTTTACGAAAAAGGTGTCATCTCTACTGAAAGTAAATGCAAGGATCTTTGGGAACGTGAGAAAAAGTGTTGTTGTTCGTGGATTGTGGAAACAGCGAAGAATCGAAGCGCCAGGCACAATCGCCAAAAAGCAAACAAGGCAAAGAACAAAACCATCGGTAAATGTTTATGCTCATTTGCATTGTTTTTTTGTGCTAATATGTTTTTCATACAGATTTGTTGCATGATATAAACGAGGTTTCGTCCGACAATACTGATAGTGATCCTGAAACATGGGTAAAGTCCTTAATTACAGTTTTTTCTTCATTTATTTACTCTTGTAACAATTTAGACTGAAGCATCTGCCCAGTTTGACAGCGGCGATGATAGTGACACATTTTTTACACCACTGGACAGCCCCACCAATCTGGAATACGAGTCTGACCACGACAAAGAGTCCAATGACTACAACCAGTTTATTTTAGGGTAAATTGTTTTCCGTTTAATTAATTAAAAACATTAATAAAATACAACAACAAATTAGGGACGAGCCAACCAAAACTGATGTTGACGTATTAAATGCGATTTGTGACGTTTTCATTGATAAATCAACATACCCAAACATTTACAAGTGGAAAACTGCAATCCAACGATACCCTCAGGAGGAACGAGAAAAGTAGGAATCAATTGTTTCCTTTAATTTAACCTAAAAAATTAATTGTATTTATAACAAATTATTTTTTTTTATTAAATAAGCATGCCATCTTCGGCTGTGGTGGTTAGGAGTGGATATTCACCTTGTGGAACGGATCATTCAAACTCTAGTGGAAGACGACGATTATTTTAGGTTTTTGTTATGTTTAGATGTGTCGGTAATATCAGAAATTATGTAATCATTCTAACTCTGTTAAGAAGTATTATTTAAATAGATTTTTTACGATAACATTCAACAATTTCTGCATTTAATGTATAAAAATATTAATAATTTAAGTACGATGATTCTGTGCGCTTATTTGTATTAAACATTTTATACTGGTTCTTAATAAAACAATTCGACTTGCTGAAATCTTACTTACTAAGATTTTTGTTTGTAATTATGTTTATTTCTTTAAGAAGCGACAAACTTCTTTGTGTTATAATTGAGTTCTCAGTAGTTCGTCAACGGTGCGTCCGACTCTACGCTGCAGTCTTACAAAAGAGAGCGTCTTAATTATAACTTATAATTTAGACTAATGATCACTGAGCTGGTCGCTCGACCGAGCTCCGACGTTGAAGCTTACATTTTCCACGCAGCAGTCAAGATCGTGGAGTAGCCGATACAATGCCGACGCGACGCTGCTCTTGAGTGTTGGATATTTCCCCCCAAAGTGTGTCTGTGTGCTAAGAATTCTGTCTTAGCTCTGTGACGCCTGCACTCAAAATTTAAGTTCATAATCATCTCAGACATCAGTCTTCCCTCGATCGTTGAATTATTTGGAGCGGTTGAAACGTTTGTGGTGAAAAATCTGCTGCAATCGCGTTGTCGTTTTCTTCATTTGCAAAGTGTAAAACTTAAGACAAATGGATAAGTGCTCACGTTTTCATAAGATTTTGGTAGTTACGCATCAAGTCGACGATCCGAGCGGCGCGACGTGACGCGTCGTCTAATATATGTTGGTCCGAAAATAGAATCTCACTCTTTTTTATTTCAAACAAATTTAAAGGACAACTTGAACGTCTTGAGAATTCACAGACCAAAAACGTGAAGTGACAATTTCAATTTAAATGTTTATTATTTAAATTTGTTATTACTATTGAAGTGTATTAAGAAAATTTATAAAAACAATGAAACTGTGGAAGACCAAAAAATCCAGTTCGTCAACAAGTAGCTGCGTTCCAGGCAAATCTCCGGTTTCACCTAAGTCGGTGGACGGGGACTCTGAATCCGTGTCCAAAATAATGAAAGGTCGGTCGATATGTCACAACAATTTTCTTTTCTTTTTTACGATATTTAGGGAGACATTTTGAATGAGTAAACATACGCACACAATAAATATAATTATATGTTTTGAGTTGTGACAGGATGAAGAAGAAGCGCAGAAGCTAGCGAGAACACATAAAACTCGTATGCTACGCTTCATTGCGTTCTGTTTTCATGCAAAATCAAAAATACATATGAGAGACGTGATTAATATGCTCGGAAGCGCCGTACCTTAATATTTATTTATATTTATAAATAGCGGAATCAGCGTACAATGCCCACCGTTTCCGATCTCGTTAATGCAATTTTACATATTCTTATGCTTTACCTGAGTTACGCAATGATTTTCTCGATTTTCATACAAATTTTTCATCTGTCAAACAATGTGGCTTATATGTGATTAAAAACAATTATTTAATACATAAATGCCATATGTTGTATTTATGTTGGAAATTTCAGTACTGTTTTCTCAAGCAATCTTCTCAATAAGATATTTTATGACCATATGAATTACATACTTGTTATGTAAATGTAATGAGCACATAAACAACTACATGCAATTAAAACAGATTTCAGATCTTATAATGTATCCATTGTGCCTTTACATAAATACCGATGGTTGATAAACATTTAATTTACTTAATATAATATTTAAAAAAAAAGGGAATCGAGCCATGAGTCCAGCACAATCAGAGGATTCGGGCTTGGCGGCAGATCGAGGCACCACTTATGCCACAATCTCATTGCCTCGCGAAAATGTCGAAGCACTGGGAATTGTTTTTGCAGGTATGACTTGTTATCCTGCATCCTTTTACAGCCAAACTAATCGAAATAATCGCAAAAAAAAACTAGAGAGGCCGGACCTGTCGTATACTCCAGTGATTGGGTCTCTAAATGCATTGGGTCTAGCGGCTGACTATTTGGCATTGGGGGATCGCATCCACCAAATTGACGGATTTTCAACGATCGGACTGTCAAACGCCCAAGTCCAGAGTTTACTTTGCTGCGGCGATGGGCCGGTCATTGTCGAAATTGAATACTCATTGCCAGAATACAGTTAGTACCCAATTTGGTTGGTTAATGGCATTTTAATGAGGCAATTCCGTGTTTTACAGTTTCCCAGAACAGTCTGTCTGTTACTACGAAACTGGCGCAAATTGCAGTGGAGCGAGAGAACTTCTGTCTGGGCTTGACGCTACGTGGAGGTGGTGATCTGCCACTAATTGTGACCAATGTTCGTCCCCATGGGCCTGTTTTTAAGACAAGCCGCATTAAACCGGGTGACAGACTTCTGCGCGTCGATAATGTAAGGAAAAACATGTTTTAAGGAATTTTTTGCTGACCAAATTTTCTGTTTTAAAGATCTCCCTTGTGAACAAGACGCTGTCAGAGGCGCAGCAAATACTCAAGAGTGGACATGACTCAGGATTTACAAACCTGACAATTGAATATGACGTTTCAGTAATGCAAAGCGTTGAATTCTGTCTGGGTCCTTTGTTGATCGAGATCGAACGTCCGATGAACGACAAGCTTGGATTGGTGCTCAGCAACTTTACACTGAATGATAGAACAAAGGTCGACGCTATTATGCCAGCCGGAGTGTATATAGCGAGTATTCTTCCGGCGAGCATTGCCGACAGATGCGGCGCTTTGGCTATTGGCGATCAAATTCTTTCCATTGATGAGACAATAATCGAAAACACAGCTTTAACTCCGGAAGATGTAATGGCTCTCTTGGAAGGCAATTGCAATCGATGCTACACCCAAATTCAGATCATGCCTGCTCATACGCTTAGCAGAAACGGTAAGAATTTTGAGTCCTGCCGCATGCAAATTTTGAAGCCCTTGTTGAAAGCAAAGTCAACAGCGAATATCTGGAAATACCACTAGAAACAGAAAAGGAACGTTATAAGTGTCATATCCGTTCTTTATTCCCAATGGTGTCACATCTCTTATTTTCTGTGGTTCTGTATGCCACAAATCTATGTATATGTGTGCAGCTGCTTGCGGGGAGAGTATCTATAAATATCTCAGCATTACTTCTTAATATGTTGTGATACAGAGATACTATGCATAAGTTTTGTAAATCTTCGGTTGATGCTCACATGTAATATGAATGTACATATATGCATTTACAGGGAATACCATCAAACGATATTTTTAAGTATTTATACGGATTCAAGCGCAAGTCTGCGTCTGAGTCGCTTCCCAGTTTGTTGAATGACGGATTTATGCATTTAATTATCATTTTGTATCATTCATTGCAGAAATACCATGCTCGAATTCAAAGTACGGTTTCAATACGGTTGAGAGCCGCCGACAACGCCAGAAGAAAATTGTGCGAAAAAGCTCGCTGCCAGCGGATTCGTCGGTCCCGCAAAACGCCAACATCGGAATATCTCGCTCCGAAACGTTCCAAGTAGTCCTCGACTGTACCCACGGCTCGGGAATTTTGGTCGGCCAGCAAGCTGTCGGTGGCAAAGGTGTGACGATCGTTCAGGTGCTGCCTGACTCGGTGGCAGATCGAAGTGGCTGCATCCAAAAGAACGATCGTATTCTATCGATAAACAAACTGTACAATTTGGAAATAAACACAATAAGACAAATACTGGGAGATTCGGGTAGCAAATCAGCTCATCAAGCCACATCATGGGTGGAGCTGGAAATTGAATTCGACATGGCAGACACAGTAATTCCATCCAGTGGCGTTTTCAATGTGAAACTGGCAAAGACAAACAATGACGCTGGATTGGGGATCACAGTAAATGGATCGAATAACAGTGGCTATTTAATTTCGGAAGTGAGGCCTGGCAGTCCGGCACATCGGACCGGTTCTCTGAGAGCTGGTGATATTTTGCTGGCCGTCGACTCACATCCTCTACAGCCGTACAATATTGATTCTTTATTGAAAGATTCCGAAAATGACTTTACCACTCTGACGATCAAACGCAATTCCCTGCCTGACTTTCTTTTCGATACCCAAAGGAGCAATACGATATACAGTCTTAGCAGCGGCGCCGACGAGACCTACGGATATAATATATCAAAGTATTCCAATCTGTCTTAGATTCTTGAACTGAAATTTAACAAATATTTATCTTAGCTATGGACACTCAACATCTTTGAAGCAAAAAACCTGTCCAGATTACTTTCATATTGATGAAACGCGGGGGCTCAGTTCAATGGTTCAAATTCGTCGTCCATATGTGACTAACGCAACATCAATTGACAACGAGACACCAACAGTTGGTCGATTAATTGGTGCACAGAACACACAAAGCATGACAACTGAAGTTCCTGACGATCATTACAACGATATTCCACATTATGACATTGAATACAGCCAAACCTACGTCAAGTGAGTACATAAAATCAATAAAAATGCGCATAAGATGCACACACAAACATTAACGATTTTAATTAACTAATTAATTAATTAAAGTTTCCCTCCATCAATGGACGCGCAAATGTACAGCACTCACCAGCTGGTACAGAATGTTCGTCTGGAAACAAACGGTGGCCCACTGGGAATAACGTTGGCTGGAAGCGAAGATCTGCAAAAGCCAATTGTCATCAGTGCAATAACAGAAGGTATAACGTAAAAATACTAATTTTAATGAAACGGTAAATTGACGGTTAATTGCAGGAGGACTTGCCCATCAGAATGGAAACATCGCAGTCGGTGATTGCCTGTTGACTATTAACGGGGAAAATATTCAAGGATGTCCTCTGTCACATGCCACAAAGCTTCTTCAGAATAACAAAACGGCAGTTGACCTGAAAATATCGAGAAACATAAATCGTAAGACAACTGTGCTGTTTCTTATATTGATATTTTCTAAAAGATTCATTTTGTTCCTTAAGAATGTGAGAACAAAACAAACATGGACATGACTGGTGCAGTCCCTCAACCACAAGCAGTTTACGCGAGAGTTCAGCGCCGAGCGAAAAGCCCATCACTTACTGACACGATCTCAAGTTCAAGCAAAGATGAGCGTATCCGCACACTCCAAGTGACTCTCTACAAGGACAAGGTTTACGACGATTATGGATTCTCCGTTTCGGATGGTTTATACGAAAGAGGCGTTTACATCAATCGTATGAGGAGTGGTGGTCCTGCCGACAAAGTTGGTGTCCTGAAGCCGTTTGATAGAATTATTCAGGTATTACAGATAAACGTCTTTCACTGTTAGCAGTAGGTGACAACATTTTTTTGCTTCAGGTGAATGGAACTAAGACGCACGACTTTGATTGCTGTTTAACCGTTCCATTAATTGCATCTGCCGGCGATAAAATCGATCTGACCATCCAAAGATCTTTGTTAGAATAATCTTTAAATACTTAATTTAGAATGATGTATTTAACTACTTAAACGATTTTATAATGTAATAATATATTTAATAAGAAACTTATTAAGCGATTGTCAAAACAATGTAATTACACTAAATAACATCCGAATAATAAAGTAAAAAGTAATAACTTATATTTAAATTTTAATTAAAATTAAGTTTAAGTACAATCAGTTATAGGTATTGCATTTTGACATTTGCAATTCTTTTAACAACAAAAATTGTTTGAAAAGTAAAGAATCAAGTAAGTAAAATTATTAATTTATTATT